>CAJUYG010001123.1:93003-103998 GCA_910591675.1 Galerucella calmariensis
AATTTTTCTGAAAATGCTAACTTGGTTAGCGAAATGAGCGTCCAGTGCGTGTTTGGGTAATGGACTCTTAGTAATGACTGGAACTTTTCATGTGAAAGTGAAAACTTTCAAAACAAACCTTCAAGTATCCAAACACAAAACTGAAAACTCGCACTAGTTCTGTTTGAAAGTTTTCACTATCTTAATTTGTGCAATTTTTTTGAACATCACCATTATTTATGTCCAATGCTTATGACTATTTCTCATTACAGGAAATACAGACAGAAAAAAAATAATAGAGACTATTCGTAGGAGGGGTAATTTTGAGTACAATAAAACTGTGACTGACCCTGACAAATTAATATTATGTCGAAAACCTCGATCAAAAACTAAACTCAAATTGGAGAATTTTCTACCATGTCCAACCTGTAAAGGGATGTTCTCCAAATTTAGCCTGAGAAAACATCATGTTCAATGCAATCCAACTCGAAAAAAGGGCACAAAAAATGTTTTAGTGTTGAGCAGAACACTTCACCTTCAAGCTCACGATAAAGCAAATGCAATTATGAAAAATCAAATCCTCCCAGTATTGAGAAATGACAAATATACTGACATAATCAAATATGATGAGGCCATCATCATTTATGGGAACAAACAAAGTATCAAGTACAGATCACAAAAACACCAGCAGGATATGATCAGGCAGAAACTCAGACAAGCAGCCAGGTTTCTTCATTGTGTAAAAGCATTGGCGGGAGAGATAACAGACCTAGCTTCAGTGTTTCATCCAAAATATGTCGATGTTTCCATAAAAGCTATAAATAAAATGGCTGTCTACTGTGAGGAAACAAGAAAATATAAGGCCCCATCAACAGCGAGCGCAATTGGAACTCTCCTTAAATTTATTGGTGCCAGTTTGAAAATTGAGTACATAAAAACAGAAGATGATTACAAAAAAAAATTAGTGGATAATTACTTGAACCTTTTGAATGATGAGTTGTCAATTTGTGTTAACAGAACAGTGGTAGAAAACCAAAAAGAAAGGAATAGGACTAAACAAATTGAACTCCCAAGTTCTACAGATATTGATTGTCTCCACACATATTTGAAAAAAAATAGGAGGCATCAGTATAACAAATTGAGCGCCGATTTCAATATTCATACATGGAAAGAATTATCAAGTTTAACATTAATCTCTGTACAGGTATTCAATCGAAGAAGGGCAGGTGAAATCGAAAGAGCACGAATAGTTGAGTTTAATAACCACACCAGGATTGATGAAGATAATAATGAAGATATTTATAATGCTCTCGATGATTCTTACAAAAAAGTTGCGCATCACTACATAAGATTCGAAATTAGAGGAAAACTGGGCCGTGGGGTCCCTGTATTGCTAAGTAGAGAATTAGAAAGCTGCATACATTTGATACTAAAGCATCGTCAAGATGCTGGAGTCAGTCCTAAAAATCCCTTCATTTTTGGAGTACCAAAAGAAAACGATGATTTTTGTTTCCTTAAGGCAACAATTTTACTGAGAAAATATTCAACGGAGTGTGGAGCAAAAAATCCTATCACTCTACGAGGCACTCTTCTGAGGAAACATCTTGCCACCACTTGTGTCACATTGGATCTTAAAGATAGTGAAGTAACAGATGTAGCCAATTTCATGGGTCATCATGAAAAAATACACCTAGAGCATTATCGACAACCTATTCCTCAGAAAGATATACTGAGAATGTCTCAGTTATTAGAGAAGGCTTTAGGAAACACTGACAGCTCAGATGAAGAGTCTGTTGCAAAAAATGTACCAAATTACCTCGAAGGAATAGAACACAACCCTGCTGAGGATTTTCTGAGCGAACCAGTTGCAGATTTTGGAAGAGACTCTAACGAGCCTACTTCGAGTTCCAGGATAAGAGGTATTCTTTCATTCATTCATTTACAGAGAAGTGTTTTAATAGTTGAAGTCACTTTGAAAACTAACCATAGCGCATTAGAATTTGACAAGTATTGCCCAAATAATGGATTGAAACTAAATACTAACACAAAATTATATATGACTGGACATATAACCTGATGAAATTATCCTTAGTCTGATAGGCTTATAAAAATTAATTCAAGTTTAAATGGTTAATAAACTTCGATTCTATTCAAGCAGATAGAGGTTTCTAATCGTTTTCAAGATATACATCCGGAAAAGCATATTTTTTACTTCAGGTTTTTATTAAACATTACTTCATATCTTCTAGACCATTCATATTGAAAACATTTGTTTTGTTTTGAGAAAGTTGTAGAGAATTAAATTATCTCTAACATTACCTTATCGATGTTGATTTATCTTGTCTACCGATCAAAAGTTACACCAATTTTAAAGTATGAAAGCAATGAAATATATAATGGATGTGAATTGTCTTGTATATTCAAAGACATTTTTCTATTGAATAGCTACTTGAGTTCTATAATTGTTACTGATAAAACAAATGTGTTTCAGAACCGTCTGCTACATATATTCACAGAAGATCTTGGACAACTCCTGAGAAAATTAAAGCTAGAGAACTATGTGATTTTACCTCTTTCAAATTACCATCAATTGATGTATGCCAGACATATATCTCTAATTATGAAGAATTGATGTCCAGAACACCAAATCAATTGAAAGCTTGGGTGTCCAATGAGCTTGAGAAGGTGAAAAAAAGAATGGATTGTGTTACAACTAAAAATAGGCAATGTCAGTATATCCACAATAATGTGGAAGCAACATAGGGATTTCCGGTTATTTAAAATATATGTAATCGACCAAAAAAATCAAAATAATAAATCGGAGGTATGGTGTAGAAGTGAACAATTTTCCCAATGCTCAATTAGCATATTCAGGAGAAGAATTGATAATCAATTGTTGCTAACTTGGTTAGTGAAATGCACATTGAGTATGTTTTCAGTTCAAAATTGACATATACATATACACACAAAATTGTTAAGTAAACATTTTTGTGAATAAAATAAGAGTTTTATTGGCCCTAAAAATTACAAAAGCTTCACTTAACACTAAACTTTTTTAATAATGTCGACAATAAGGGTATTTAACTCTTGATCCAAATTTCTATTTTTTCTTCTCCCCTGTACACTGTTGGGAAATTTGGAATTTTGACAACTTAAACCCAAGTTTCCCACAATGCACCAATTTTTATGAAGAATAAAATTTTCTGACAAATGGATAATAAAAAAGTTTCCCATATGGTGCAAATTTTTTGAAACTCACTGTATACAAGTACATGATACAACTTAATACTTCGTTTATGCTTTTTGTACAGCCTATTAGTCATTTCCTTGATTTGAACATTTGATACTCTTGCGGATTCTTTAAGCAATTATGTCTTGAACGATTATGATAGAATATTCTCAAGAGAGCAATGTATACCAAGTGCTATGAAAAATTACTACAGAACTAAATAAATATTTTGTTTTCACAGATTAAATTTGACTTGAATTATTCTACCAATAATTTCAGATTGGACAACTCCAGAACGAAAAATAATCAGAGAATACTTCAGTGAGAACTTCAAGACTGGAAAGCTTCCCTCTCTTAAAAAATGTGAAGAAGCAATAAAATCATTTGATGAGTTGAAGCATCGTACCTCAAAAATGGTGAAAGCTAGGGTATATAACCAGCTAAAAAGGATGCGGTGATTGAAACAATTGGGAAATTATAGAAATTGTATACAATACAATATTAAAATAAAAGAAAAAATAAAATAAGCATTTTTCTTTTCTGGTGACATTTCGGTTTATTATAATTTATATGAAAATATAAAACAAAATTTAAGTAATTTGTAAATTAACTCAAAGAAAGTGTGAACATATTTAATAAATTCTCAGTAACTAAAAGCTTTTGGCGAACTAGTCCATCAGAGTGACATCTTAAAATGGTAAAATTAAAATTTACATAATAAAATGTTAATTGTAACACTTATGTTAATTGTTAATAAAAACCTCTGAAGAGTAATTTTTGGATCATAACTACTATTAAATGAAAAGTTAGTCTTATAAATAAAAACTCTTGAAGGGGATGCTCATCCTGACACTCTAAAACGTACAGAAAAAACTTAATCGATTTAAAAAATAAGTAAAATTAAAAAAATCTAAAGAAATGGAAGTGGTTATGTTACCAATTATTGTATACATTAGAAAAATTAATCATATATATGACAAAAATAATAGAAAAGAAGGGTAGTCCATTAAGCTTCCCAAAAATATTTGAACACCGGTATAAACTATATTTAAATTGAGTATTGAGATAACTGTTATGATTTTTCTTTAATTCCCTCAATAAGTCCTCCAATAGGTTCATTTTTGTAAAATTAATACGTGCGAATCTCTTTCTCTCAGTTCAAGTGTGCGGTTCTGACGTGAGAAGTAATATACTTTCCTTTTAAATAACTCAACAAAACGCAAGAATTGATAAAACTTTCATAGTGGTTTCGTGTTTAAACATACGTAGATTTTGGGTACATTTATGTACTGATTTCCTATACCATACATGTAAAAGCCTTGTTACAAATCTCAAAAACTAAAGACCAATTTCAAACTGTGAGTGATTAGAGAATATTATGTCGAGTTCTGTAAGTGTGAGGCAATTCTATTTGTGACAGTACATTTTTATTTTTGTTTAAGGATTATCAAAAGAGAAGAAGACAAGATATAAGATATAAATCACTTTACCTACCTATGTTCTAAAGAATATGGGACATACTATAATCAAAATATATAATTCCTTCTTAACAAGAATTAGATACCTCAAACATGTAACATTGAATAAAGTTGTAAAAAATTATCTTGCTTTTGCAATCGCCCTTTGTCGGCTTTTTCTTTATTTTTGCAAGCGCGGGGCGCACATGGCGGTACTTGCATATTGATCTGTGGCGGCATCCCGCCACTGCCGCAAATCGGCAAAAAGATCTGTGGTTTAACTATTTCAAAGCGAATACACCTACAAGTATTTTTGGTTGCATACACTGATGAGTAGAAATTTAAATTTATTTACGGTGATAATTCATGAAAGCGTGGTCAAAGCCACTATCCTCGAAACGATTCTACCTAGAACCTTATAAGCACCGAAAACAATCTTAACATCATGAAAAGTTACTATTTCGTTACGTTCAATGGTTTCGAAATTACTCGTCCCAGGCAGACATGGCTCGGAAATATTATTTTCCTCAAGCACTCTTACAACACAATGAAATATTTTAAAACACATACTGATATTAAGTTATATTACTAAATAAAATTTCTATATTTTCTTTTCCTTTGCAAGCCTGTGAGTTTATTTCAGAATTCTCTGAATGGAAACGCGAGAGTCGACTACCTATCGATAACCAAATATAACTATTGTAAAACGCGTCGGTCACACCGAATTTCTATATAAAGTTCACGAACGTTCACGTTTCGATGTGAACTCCTTTCTGACGCGGAGATGTCCCAACAACAGAGACAACCCAACAATGATTTCAGTTTTTTTACGAACGCTGAACCTGTCCCATTTCTCGCGAAAAAGTTCACTCGTCTTTTGACGCGTCTCGCGTTCGAACCTCGAAAACCGTAAGAATATTTGCTTAATTCACGCATTATATTTACTTGCTTGATTCAACTTATCAACCTTGGAAGTTCACTAACATTTACGGTTTATAAGGATATAGGACTGCGCACAGGCGCCAATAAAAACGCGGATTCTTCAGATCGGCTCGGCAGCTGTCGCCGAAAATCGGTCTGAAATGAAATTTAAACACACGAGATTCCTCGGGTCGACTCGTTTGCTGTCGCCGAAGACTGCATGGTCTGGCACGAAATAAGTCGGTTGTTGTGTCGTTCTCACGTAAAAAAATACAAATAATCTAACCTCTAATCTGCAGTAAACACCTTTTATCTTTTTATTTGGAGACCACAACTTTTACTTGTCAAAATTTAAATATTTTTTTCTATGATCGTGCAAAAAGTGATTAATTTTTGTACTGTGTCCTGTGCCAAAAGTTTAATTTTTTGCACTAGTGCAAAAAGTAACTTACTTTTTTCACTAGTACAAAAAACACTTGTCAATCAATTTATTGGTAAGAGAATTAAAAAAAGTACCAGCACCGAGAACCGAACCCGACCCGTCAGGGTAGGAGGTTGGTATCTTAACCATTAAACCATCAAGGCACAATATGGTTACAGCTCTCGACTTCACTCGAGCTGCAAACTTCATGCATCGTGAAACAAATATGCACTTTTTGCACTAGTTACACAAATAACTATTTTATTCTATGTTAACTGTTACACAGTTATATCATCGGAGAAGAAATTACCCAAAAGAATTGTACCTAGTTGCAACAATTTTAATATAAATATTAAACAAATGTTACAATCTTTGACAGGGTGCATTTAAAAATCAATACAAAAGATTGAAAAATTCAATTCATCCTAAAGCTTATAAACTTTACCAGGTTTCGTTTGCCGTGAATGATATATTATTCTGTTCCTATATCTAATTTTTTATGAAATAAAAGACATTTGTTTTTTTATCATTTTATTGAAATGAAGGATAATGTGCAGTTTTAATTATACAACTCTTACGAATAAATAAACTGCAATAAACTTACAAGCAAAAGTATTTTTTCAAAAAACACTAAATTATAATATAATTACTTATTAAAAAAGTATGAATTATTTACATAAACCTAATTATATAGTTTTTTGTTACAAATTGTATTACTAATCCCTATCATCATCAACCCAAATACAAAATACAGAAACACCACACACCTATGAATTACATATTTTTTGATATAAATTTTAATACTAAACCCTAGTACCATGAACCCATGTATACAATAAAAACATATTGATTATTAAATTTATCTTAAAATAAGAAGCAAAAATTTGCATTAGAGTTGTTTGGAATATCTACAACATTTAAAAAATCAATTAAGCATATAAATATATAGTTCTTAAAATAATTTCTCTATGTACTTCTTACTTTTTTAACACACAATTTACACTTTGTACTGTTTAGCGTCATTTATTTGTAAAAATGGTTTATCCCTATATAAATAAATTAATAAATACATAAGTGCTCACTAAAATGTTTTAGATATTAAAAACATAAATAAAATCCTAAAAAAATACAGAGAAGTTATTTGTCTTTTTTATTAAAGGAAACAACTGCTGGTTCATCAACCTAAACTAACCATTGTTCATAACTTTTAAAACTGGAAAAGTAAATGGTTTGTAATACAAATTTCATGTTATGACTTACCTTCAAATGAATTTCCAGTTTATTATATGTTCTATTTAATGTTTTAAATGAAACTAACTGTTTCTAATTAATCCCACTATATATTATATATATACATAAATATATACTCATCATATGGTTTTAAATGAAACTAACTGTTTTTAAATGACTCCACAATATATTTGTAAAAATAGGTAAATTGCAAGTAAATTGACAATTGTTTCGATATAAATATCATCATCAGAATGACAGAAGTTACTTTTGACATGATTTCAAGTCTCTATCTCCATTATTATAGTCTCTACGATTTTTTGAAGGTCATCGTGTCATTTTTCGGACTTAGAATATTTTTCGAAAAAATCCAAAAATCCAAAATTTTCAAAATCGCTTCCGGACTTTTGCGAACAATTTTAAAGCCGGATTCTCACTAATTCGACTCCGCTGAATCCGAAAATGATCATAAAAATATACGCAAAAGTCCGGAAGCGATTTTGAAAATTTTGGATTTTTGGATTTTTTTCCATTATTATAGTCTCTACGATTTTTTGAAGGTCATCGTGTCATTTTTCGGACATTTTTCGAAAAAATCCAAAATTATCATGTCAAAAGTAACTTCTGTCATTCTGATGATGATATTTATATCGAAACAATTGTCAATTTACTTGCAATTTACCTATTTTTACAAATATATTGTGGAGTCATTTAAAAACGGTTAGTTTCATTTAAAACCATATGATGAGTAGATTCCACGAAGTAAGGGTTTATACAGTTAACTCTACATAAATATATATTAATAAGAAACAGTTAGTTTCATTTAAAACATTAAAATGAGTAGATTCCACAAAGTAAGGGTTCAAACAGTGAATTCAATATTATATGTTCCACAGATGAATTTATTTCCTGTACATAAAGGGTAAATTATATGTGCATCACAGTCTTGCTACTGGCTATGGATATTCTACATACCTACGCTTATTTTTCGTTTGAAACACTAGAAAACTTATTGCATATTGGGCATATTTTTTCCAATTTTCATTATTTAAAAACAATATCTCAATATCACGATCCAATATTTTGATAATGGAATCTGTTCAAAACGGTTTCAAATCTTAAGTTTAAATAAATATGGTTTTATAAATGTAAATTGATAGTCGAAGAGATAAAGTGAGCTCCCTGCAGGAATCAGATGATTGAGACAATCTGATCAGCTGTCATTAGTTAATTTGACCACAGAATACACGTCGTTGGTGTATTCTTTGATTTGACCATATTAGTGAGGTTAGGCGGGAATTTTGAATTACTATCCATCCGTGGATCTGACCACCTCCATGCATTTCTTATGGGCTTAAAAATTACACAATTCTCTCGTATATTTCTCAACTCAACAAGTTACAATCAAAAGTGTACAATAACATCGAATATTTTCAAAATAATTCATAGATAGGTATAAAACTGTTGCGCAAAATTTCATTTCATTTCATAGAGTGATGAGCTCTGAGATAACTCACAGCTTGATACTTCTCTAAGCCATTATTTATTAGTATTAACACAGTATAAATTAATTGAGTACATAATGGACGACAAATTATGAAATAATTATCATATATAACCTTAATAGGACATGTAATCAATTGAGCACAACAGAAAAATAATCTACGACATACTAAAATCTGTCGGGCAGCACTGGTTTTAATTTTAATTTAGGGATATATTAAAGTAGATTTTGATGCGGAATTGACCCGAAAATATCCCTAAATGATGAAGGCACCCAATATTTGATGTCTCTATATACTCACCTTCATTTTTAGATAGCGTGTACGCCAGGAGAGTGATCTTAACCTAACTAATATGGTCTACATATATTTTTGTCCACGCAGGAAATTTAAATTTCGTGTTGTAAATCGCCACTGCAACAGGAGCCGAGCTGATCCAAGGAATTTCGTGTAAATTTAAATTTCGTGCCAGAGCGATTTTCGGCGACAGCAGCAAGAAAATATCAGATATTAAAAATAAAAAAATTAGGTAAAATATTTATTTTCATTCAGACGGAGATTGACCAATTTTTGTCTATCGTTGTTTTAAACATATTAACGGTATTTTATGCGGCAACAAATTAATCTGCGCTTCTGACAACATCGGTTAATTCTCTTTCTTGTAAGTAGTGTTGTTCATATTATCCTTGTCGTACTTGTGTAAATCGTATGACCGATTAAGCTTTTCTGCAATCTGCATAACTCTTGCTTCTAATTGGTTTTCCTTAAGTTGTTTATGGGAGCTTGATGGTACACGGTGGGTATTAAAGAAAACAAGATTTAATACATTGGACCCGTATCCTCATCAAGTAGATTTTTATTATAGTTTTTGTGGATAACTATGTTCCCTAAACAATCTAATTGTCTAATGTCGTTAACCAATTTGATCATTTTCAAATCATAAATATTAATTTTGTGGACAGTTGCGATCATATGATCCGTTACAGTAGATTTATTCTCCCTACGATAGGCAGCATATGGGCCATATGTTGATGGAAAATTTTTGAAATTGATCGTTTTGTCGTTTTTGTGGCGTAATATAATACTTTGTCATTCAGATGTCAGGTTAATGTCAATAACATCAATAAGTTCTCTATTTTTAACAGGCAATAGCTTTGTTCGCGGTAGACAACCTGGACTAGTCCTACACTAGTCCCGGACCAGTTCTGTACCCAGTACACCCAATCCGAGACAGGTAATTTTTCTGCAACCAACGCTCTGCTTAAAAGTGCGCAAGCGCAAAATTCCTGTACTAGTCCAGGATCTTCACCGCAAACAAACCTATATTAATTCGAGCGCATGCGCACACCTTAATATTGAAAAATACTAAGATAAAATAGGGTTATTCCATATTTTAACTTAGCGTTTTTTCATGAATTCTTCTTTTCACAAGTTAAATTTCCTAAGATAAGTTAATCACAAAGTTAAGTTGGGTTGCATAAATCCCATGTTTCTGCTATTGGGTGTATATCTATACAAAAAATATTTATTTAATCATCTAAGAAAGTAATTGGTCTTCTGATACTGCTCAATCATTTACAGAATCTTTCATTTAGACACCATTTTTACATACCTGGCGGCACCACGCGAAATCATGGCCAGTGGTACAGTTCAGTTATTGAGTCTTGTATTGCAATGAGCTCAAGATACGTCGTATATTCGTTTTAAAACAGGAGATGTTTCAATTCAAAATTTTTCTCTTTTATTTTTTCGAATACACAATACTGAACTTACAAACTATTTTTGGTGATTTCGTCAGAGTATCCAGAAAAATGTTCGTAGACTGTCACTTAGAATAAAGTTTGTAAGTTCAATATTAATTATCCTCCAAAAGATTCTAACTTGGTCAGCGAAATGCGCGTTTAGTGCAAATGTTTTCAGTTGAGTAATCAAACCCTATTTGTAATTTTTCAAGTTGTTCCGGATTTTTCATAGAACACTTTTTTGATGCTATAAGACAAATCTCCTTAGAAGAATCGTTCTTTATAAAACTCGTTGAAAGTAACTTTACTCCTAATAAAATCTCTCCAAAGATCTCGTTGCATGCGAGATTTAACCATTGACGAGGTAGGCATTTCGACGAGTCTCGTGAAAAGGGACAAATCCTCGTCGTAAGTATCATTGCAGCAAAAACTTCTCGTCACAAGTAACATTGGACATATATATATATATATATGTATATATATATATATATGTATATATATATATATATATATA
>CAJUYG010001123.1:105486-118896 GCA_910591675.1 Galerucella calmariensis
CAGAAATCAACAAATCCACTTTTATCGTATGCCCCTGTATTTTTTCTCTCTCTACAAATTTTATCGTACGCCCCTGTTTTAAAAATGTTAGCAAAAATATTGACTCTTTTTCAAATTTCCATCGAATGGCCTTGATGGGAGGAACTTTTACTAACAAATCAACGGCCTTTATAAATTTTATCGTATCCTCATATGTTATAAAAGGTACACATACGTATACATAATATATAGCCTGACGATGACGCAAAGTCAATTTTTTTCCTCCCCCAAAAAGTGATTAACGCGTTCAAAGAAGTTTTCACTACGAAAATCGTGCTAGTTTGAATTTATTATTTGGACCCCTATTTTGTGGAATCTACTCAAAAGTTTTTTTCAAATAAAACTAACCGTTCCTAATTAATTACAATATTTAATAAAAATGTTTTAAGAATTCTATATTGATAATTATTACGATATTGACATATAATCATACATTTTTTTATAGTGGAATTAATTAGAAACAGTTCCATTTTAAAAAGTTATAACGAAATTAAGTGTATCAATAAGTATTTCCCACTAGTGCACAATGGAATGTAATTACTGATACTCTTGAATTTTCATTCAATGTAAATAACAGATCACAAATGCATTCACGACCATTATTAGTGTTTTCACGGTACTACTAACTTGAATTTATGTAATTACATAATAATTGATTGAACCTATAAGATTTTTCTACAACTGCTATGAAAAGTGACGTATTTCTCATAGCTTACTCAATTTCAAAACCAAATATTGCTCATACTGTGAGAAATATTATTTCTCATGGTACTTTGCCCACGCCACATACATTTATATAGAGAATCAAATGAAATTGACAAAAACTTAGTATGCTACTGTCATCTTTAAATACCTACTTAGTTGTCTCAAAACTGTCAGATTATATGAGAAGTTTTTAAATTCGAAAAGGTAGTTTCAAATAACAGAGAATTTAATGAAAATAAATGACGTTCCGGGTTTGACCATACAAAATTGTACAAATTTCACCATCAACTATAATTTTGAATAAAATTATTCAAAAGTTTAGAGATGGGATACTCAAGTGTTTTTTTTTGTTTTACTAACCATAGTTACTTCAATCGTATTCTTTAAATTTGTGCAGTTGTAGAAAGAGTATAGTGTGCAGCATGTGGGGAAAGTAATTTTCTCCACTGTTGCACAATATACTATTTCTTCAACTGTGCTATGAAAAGTGACGTATTTCTCATAGCTTACTTAATTTCTAAACCAAAAATTGTTTATACTGTGAGAAATATTATTTCTCACGGTACTTTGCCCACGTCACATACATTTATAATATGGAGAATCGAATAAAATCAACAAAAACTTAGTATGCTACTGTCATCTTTAAATACCTACTTAGTTGTCACAAAACTGTTAGATTATATTAGAAGTTTTCAATTTTTAGAATGACGTTCCGTATTTGACCATACAAAATTGTATGAATTTTACTATCAACTATAATTTTGAATAAAATTATGTAACAGTTTAGAGATAGGTTACTTTAGTGTTATTTTTGTTTTACTAACCATAAAAATTAATATCAAAATACTTTACTTGTATTCTTTAAATTTGTGCGGTTGTAGAAAAATATAGTGAGCAACATGTGGGGAAAGTACTTTTCTCACTCGTTGAACCATATAAGATACGCACTTGTATCATAAATAACTAAAATACACTTTCAGATATCCTAAATTAGCCTAACCCGGGCGTTCTTAAGGTTTTGAACCCTTCTTGAATACGTGTTGTTTATAGACACCACCCATATTATTATACTTCGGTCACGATGCTCAAATTATTATTATTATCATTATAAGACCAGGGAATCGCAAGAAGCGTCTTCCAACTTTGTGACACAGATTGTGTTTGTTTATTTCAAATGTTTCTCATAAAGATATATTATGCTCTTTAAATCTCAGTTTGGAGTCCAACATAGGAACTTAGTTTTTAGAATTACATTTTACGAGAATATTAACACTATCCACTTTGAATTCCAGTTGTTATAAATCATGGTTCATTATTTTTCACACCAGATTTGCGTGGACCACCCTATATAAAACTTTTATGTATCATCTTTTGATGCACACGGCACTCTATTTTAACCGTTGGATATAATGATAATTGGCGCGAAAAACAACGTAGAACAAAGACATTTCAATTTGTAAATACAAATTATATAATTATTTCTTCGAAATAAAGAATCTTTGAGACCTTTGCCGCTCTGATAAAAATAATATGAGCACTATCGATCATTGTTCATCTAACCTTCGTCGTGGACTTTTTAGTGTGGAAAACTGATAGGTAAGCTATATTATACTTTTAAAATAACTAAAAATCCATGTGTATGTATAATCAATTTTGCCTTTTTACTTATTTGTATTATTTAAAGAAATTATGTAAATTTTATATGTTTATTGTTTCAGTTAACAGATTCTTAACTCGACTCTGAAGTTAATCATACAGTTAAGTAATCATAATTTATTAGTAGGTACACACAGTAAATAAAATCATGTAGAGCTGTCGTTGTTGCTTTTGTATTTATATACAAATACAATTTTTCAATATTTTCGGTGTTATTCCACCATAAGTTGCATGAAGAGATAGCATAAATACATTTTTCTACACCCACATGTATATTATCCATTTCCTGCACAGTTTAGAGAATGGAAATGTAGGCCATATCGGTTAACTGAACGTATATGATTTCATATACATCCTAGAACGTATATGAAAACCACCAATCAGCATTCGCGTTTAGTACTCGTCATTCATCTTTTTTTCAATTTAAAGAAACGTCAAAATAACTTTTTAAAAAAAGTCTCTCCCAGAAGCACTAGATCCAGAATATTTATTTATAAAAATAAACTTGAATAAAATAAACCTTATAAATTAATAACAAATACTAAAAACAGAATAAAATAGGTATTTGAGGGACTACCGATGAAGGTCAGTTTTTATGAAGGTATGTAATACTTCTGAGATGTACTTTCAGTGTATCTCGGTAGCCGAGTGGTTAACATACTGGACATTCATGAAGGTAGACCCGAGTTCGAATCCGGGTGAAGAAATTTTTTTCAATTGTTAATTTT
Organism: Galerucella calmariensis; assembly: GCA_910591675.1. Classification (NCBI taxonomy): domain Eukaryota; kingdom Metazoa; phylum Arthropoda; class Insecta; order Coleoptera; family Chrysomelidae; genus Galerucella; species Galerucella calmariensis. The sequence goes on from CAJUYG010001123.1 coordinate 108,615, forward strand.
ATTTTTAAATAATTATTCTGCTCAATATTGATAACTACAACAGGCAGACGCTTGAAATATTTAGCATAATATTCATTATTATAAATAAAGGTACGGTACCCTTTTTGCGGGAGTCCGACTGGCAACATCTATTTATAACAGCATCGCATATTTAAAAAAAGAAACCGTAACATTATACAATTTGTACATTTAAAAACTGTACGTTTATCATAAAAAATTAGTGAAGACATAAAATTGAATTGGTACGATTATGAATAAAATTGTTGAAAATTTTTTATTTCAACTTATATTTATTTTACAGTTTATTCAAATGTTTATTTTCTAGATTTTTTTTTAATGGGTCGTAGAAAAAATATACTGTTCGACTCGTGTGGATTGTCCATATCGCACTCGAACGATTGAGCACTCCACCTACGGCGTCGTGCTCAAACTTCGTCCTCGTGCGATATGGCCATCATATCCACACTAGTTGCACAAACTACTATTTATCACTTTCGGAAATGATATGTAAAAATAAGAATTTGAATAAGTCGCTGACAACTGAATGGAAAAAATAGCATTAGAAATAATTTCATTGGTAACAATTTGAAATAACATAAGAATTATTATAATTGGCTTGGTTAATGAAAATATCATTTTATATTCATTTCGATTTAAGCATTGCTGGCTCCGGAAACCTTTAAAACAATTGATTTAATGATTGTTTAACTGATAATTGCAAATTCTGTTCTCCTGACCTGATACATTATTAAGGATTTCATCTATGACAAAATTGTATGGGGATAACGACTAAATTATTACATGAAAGTGAATCTAAAGTAAAATATTCTTATCATACGATCTATTAACTTTTAGTCCATTTTTTTATAGCAAAAAACTCATTTATAATATCAGATTTTCTGTTTCTATAATGGGAACTATTGTAGCTATTTAAATGGTGAAACAAAATTAATAGGAGAAAACTAAAATAGGGACATGTTTCGGACCAGCTTGGTTGAGTAATCAATAACAAAGAAACTCTTATAAAACTATTGTTACAGTTGCTATTATTGAATGATATGGATTATTCATTGTGTATAAGATCTTAGGTTACAAATACATTTTTTTTATTTTCAAATTCTGTCACAATTTGGCTTCCGGCTACAAATGAAATCAATTGATTCTTATCCTCCACGACTATTTAATTAAATTATTCTTATCACCCTTTCAATTGAAAAATGATACCAAAGAACATTTACCCACTTTTTCAAGAATAACATCTCGAATATAAATATATATGTTTATATATTATTAACGTCAGTTAATTTGAAGTAACAGTTTTTATTTTCCATAAAGCTTTAAAGCAAAAAAACATGATTTGAATATCTTGTATGAATGATTCGATTACTAAAAATCAACCTAAATGAAGCAAAGTAATTATTAATAAGCGGGAAATATGAATTTGGAATGTAAAGCTTAAATAAACACACACACAAAACTTACAGTTTAAAGGCTAATTAATAATTATTGGAGGTGTCTTGATATTTTAGATTCGAAAATGGCTTTGAAAAATATTGTTCTATGGGACTCTTGAAAAAAATTATTTAAACTATGACTGTTACCTAGGGCTTAATACAATTCAAGGTGATGCAGCTCGGTATTGTTTACGACCAAGCAATTGAAAGTTCAATTGAAAAAATGTGTTTATAAATACCTACAATTCTTATAACGCCAGTTGAAACTTATTAATTGGAGTAAAAGTATTAAAATCTCCCACTTCTTTCAGAATATGGAGTATTTTCTAGTACAATTCGATGATGGTTTTTTACATATAGCGACAAAAAATGAAATAAAAAATATAAATCAAAATGATGCTACTGTATTTTGGAAACCGAATAGAACTTATTATGCGGCGAAGATTCTGGAAAAAGGAAATAATAAGAATTTATTATTGGATGTGAAGAAAAATTACGAAGAAGGTGAGTAGTTCTTATGTAATTATCCAATCAAGTTATCAATAAAAAAGTTTCATTCTTGCCATTTTTTATATTTCCACAATTTCGTCATCTTTTGCCAATACATTTTCTTTTGATTTACAATATTTCATAATCCCATTTTATTTTTTTTTATTTTGAACTTCTAATATGTCTTATATGCTTAATTATTATCCTTCCAACTGGTGAATTTTGCTTCTAGTGGGTTCAAATTTATATACTGAACCACTACATCCAGTTTGTTTTTACTGTTCCATTTCTCTTCTTAGTGTATTTTTCCAACATCTAGCACTTCGGTAAAAGAACACACTAAATACTAAATATTTGAATTTTCAGATAATTCGAAATGTCTCGAGAGTGTGGAAAACATAACAGATAATGAAGAAAACAAGCCAGAAGACGAGACAACGTTAGAGAAAGTAGCTCAACAAGAAAGTGAAAAAATAGAGATACCATCACCAATAATTTCAAAATGTGGCTTTGACACAAATATGGTACAATTGGATGATGGTTTCTCACATATAGAGACAAAAAATGAAATAAAAAATATTAATCAAAATGATGCTACTGTATTGAGGAAACCAAATAAAACTAATTATTCGGCGAAGATTCTAGAAGAAGGAAATGATGAGAGTTTATTATTGGGTGTGAAGGAAAAGTACGAAGAAGGTGAATAATTCTTATGTAACTATTAAATCAAATTATCAATAAAAAAGTTTCACTCCTGCCATTTCTTATATTTTCACAATTTCGATATTTTTTGCCCATACATTTTTTTTTCACAATATTTTATAATTTCATTTTCTAGTTTTTTTTTTATTTTGAATCAGTCAACTTCTAATATGTCTTATATGCTCAATTATTATCCTTGCCAACTGTACTTGTTATATTGGCGAATTTCGCTATTAGTAGGTATAAATTTATAAACTGAACCACTACATCCAGTTTGTTTCTACCGTTTCATTTCTCTTTTCAGTGTATTTTTTCAATGTAAAGTAGGTACTTCGGTATAAATACACACCAAATACTAAATGTTTGAGTTTTCAGATAATTCGAAAAGTGTCGAGAATTTGGAAAACATACCAGATAATAAAGAATACAAGCCAGAAGACGAAACAACGTTAAAACATGTAGCTCAACAAGAAATTGAACGAATGGATTTTCCATCATCATTATCATTAAGCTGTGGCTTTGGCACAAATATTTCATTGACAAATTTAGAATCTGTACTGAACGCGTTTGAAATCAATACAGCTATAGAGGGTACTACTGAAGATTGTGTAGTTTCTACCGATGGATTTATTTCACTGCATTCACCTTCTCCAACTGAAAATTCAAATAAATCAGATTCTAAAAAGGAAATCATTGTTCATTCCAATGTCGAAGTTAACTCTGCTACTAAACAAACGCATTTTAAATCATACAGTCCCAAATTACAATATTGCCAGTTTTGCAACAAAACAGTTAAACGATTTTGGAGACATCTTATCTTAATACACAAAAATGAGAATGAGGTAAAAGCTATAACTGCCTTGGAAAAGAAATCGAAGGAACGAAGATGTCTGATAGACACATTAAGAAAAAAAGGAAACTATATTTTCAACCATAAAAATCAATTCGAACAAATTGTTTCAAGGAGAGCTATACATAAACCACTGCCAATCGAGTATACGGATTGTCCTACATGTTTGGTCCGTATTTCAAAAAATACCCTAAGACGTCACTTCAAAAATTGTGACCCTAAGTCTTCTGAATTGAATAAGAGAAAAACTGTTGCTTTAAGTAGAAAAGTAACACTCAAATTACATGAAATGGCTGATCCGATACTCATAGAACATATTTTTCCATTTTTTAAAAATGATGAGGTAAGCAATACATTACGACAAGACTATTTGGCAATATTATATGGCAACAAATTGGTTAAGATGCATACATCAACTCACCATTATAAAATGATAAGAGCTCATCTTCGATATGTGGGAAAATTCATCGTCGAAATCAAAAAGATTAGTAACAACATTACTGATTTCAAATCTTGTTTTAAAACAATTGAGTATGATAATTGTACGATGGCTATAAGAAGTGTAGCAAAATTCAATGAAGATGAAGGACAGTTTGCAGCTCCAAACACAGCATTTACATTAGGTACAATCTTGAAGTTTTGTGCAGCCATTTTAGAAACGGATTATATAAAAAAAGGTGATGAGCCAAATAGGATAGAAGTTGAAAGTTTTCTCAAACTTCTGCAAAGAGAATTGACAACAGATATAAATAAAACGGCCATAGAAAATCAAAAAGCCATTAGAAGACAACAAAAGGTTACTCTTCCGCTCACTTCAGATTTGAGAAAACTACTCAACTATTTACAAGTAGAACGCCAAAAATCTTACAGTATTTTAAATCAAGAGTTCACCTTTGAACGATGGAAACGCTTAGCAAGCTGTACTCTAGTTGGCATATTAGTATATAATGGTAGGAGACCTGGTGAAATAGAAAGGTTAACTACCGAAGATTTCAAATTATCTTGCCAATCTTTAAGTGATGTTTATGAGCATAGCAAAGATCACCTAGATATCAATCAGGGTTACGAAAGATGCGTTCTTCGCGGTAAAAAGGGACGGAATGTTTCTATAGTCCTCAACTCGCATGAAATAATATCTATCAATAAAGTATTGTTTCACAGAAACGATGCTAAAATAGATCCTAAGAACCCGTATGTGTTTGGTTTACCAAGCACTAAACCATTTAAGTACTTGTCCTCGAGTATTTTATTGAAAAAGTTTGCTCAGATGGCTGAACTTGATTTTCCAGAGCGCATATTTGCAACAAACATTCGTAAAAATTTAGCAACAAAAACAACAGACTTGCAACTTAACTCTGACGAGAGAGAACATATAATGAATTTTATGGGACACTCAGAAACCGTTCATAAGAATATATATAGGCAACCAGATGCAAAAAAAGACATACTAGTAATGCCACAAGTTCTCAACTTTGTGTCGGGAAAGTCTAAAGTAGACACTGAAAGCGCGGATGATTCCAAAGTGGTTGATTCCTCGCTAAAGCCGAGAAAATTATTTTGCAATGAAAGTATAACTGAAAAAAATGATGAAAGTGTTGTTGAAAATCCAGATTTTCGTCCCAATGATTCAGACTTACTGGAGTTTGTGTCAGAAAATCATGATAATGTTGTTGAAGATCCAGATTTTCGTCCCAATGATTCTGATATGGAAAATAACTCTGATTCTCATCCCAATTGTTCGGCTGAATCTGATATAGAAAATGAAACACAAGCTAAAAAAAAAGAAGACTGATGGGTGAGAAAATTTATATAAATACTTAGATTTCTTTGATTCACTTGTGCTGATTGTTTTTTACGGAAAAACACTATCTGGCAATAGCATGAACGTTCATAATTGAAGGATATCTTGATATTTAATTGGAACACATAGCAAACATTTACACCTCGGCAAACTGTTCAATGTACAATTTCCCACTAGTTAGATGGCTGGCTTTGGTGAAAACCAATGACCCAGGCTATTTTTGTTACCTTCACGTCTTTACCCTTTATTATTGAGGGAAAATACTGAAAACTTGAAAAATATTATTGTATCCATCTACAAGTTATTACATATTTTTTAAATTTTTGCTGCATACATTTTTTGTTTATTTAGGTATTGAATTAAGTCACAACATAATTTGTCTATTTAATTATAATTTTTATTAGATTTCATTGATATGGTGTGAGAATGTAATAGTAGAGGCAGCAAAGTAATCACTTATACGCGTAGGCATGCATTTGATTGGATTCAAAAAGACAAATTTTTTTATGTGTTCCCTAGGTATAATGCAATTTACCCAGTTATTTTGATCAAATATTTCAATTATCATAATGTCCATGCTATTGTGGAAAAGAATAAAATTATTTCAATTCTTCTTAGAGCTAAAAAATCAGCAAGTAATATATTTGGTTAATTTCTACTTTTAATTAAATCAACTTGATTACTAGACATATCTCTGGGCTATATTCCTCGAAGATCTTGGGAAAGTGAGGAGCGTCGAGCTGCCGAATATTATTTTTTTCAATATATACAAAAATCTGAACCACCCAGCCTTGAAACATGCAAACAAGTTATAAATAAATGTCAAGCACTAAACAGTAGAACACCAAACCAGCTGAAAGCTTATATTGTGAATAAATTTAAAAGTGGATCCTGCACTAGAGAAACAACAGGTAATCTCATCCATCATTTTATTATTTTTAAAGTGTATTAAAAGTAAATTACCGAGAATATTACATTCATTTCAGGAAGAAAGAGAAGCTGGACAACTCCCGAGAAGGAAGTTTGCAAAAAGGAATTTGGAGAAGAAATATCCAGAGGGTTGTATCCATCTAGTGCTAAAATACAAACTGTTTTGAGAGAATATCCCCAATTGAAAGCAAGAACCAGGGAAATGGTTATTGCGCACATACAACATAGTATTAAAAAAAAGAAAAATAGTAAATGAATAAATACTTCTGAATTAAAAACTGAAAATTACTTTATAACCTGTTAATAATAAATATTTCACATACTTATATCATATTTGGTCAATTTAATATATCTGTCACAGTGACCCTCCATTCTTCTGTGTACAATAAACTAATTGCGATACGTAAATTTTCGGTCCCACTCAATTTTATTCTAATAAATTCATTTTAATTGTAATGGATTCAATCCAAAGAGATTCTATCATCATTTATTCAAATTCACTCAACACCTGAAATATTAACGCTAATAAGAACAAATATAAATTATATTTAAATTTATTTAAATTATATTGAAAAATGTGAACATTTCGAGAAAAATTAATAACTTATTGATATAACAGATTCTAGCAAATGTATTCCACCATTGAGTACTAAACATCTCTTTATAGGGCGTTCAGAATTTTCAGTTCGATTATTAGATCATCAAACATCCTGTATTTTAATAATTCACCATGTTCTAAAAAATTTCTTTTTCCGAATGGTATATGGGTGTCCTATATACATAGGTATTATATTTTCCGAGCGATTTAAAATTCTCTTAAATTGTATGCTAAATCGATTTTAAGACATCAGCAGTTCTCTATACATTTTATACTAATTATCTTGACATAGTTTCTGTGAAAAAAAACATTGCAGTTGCTAATAAATATGCACACTTGTAGTTGCTGAGGTACACTAACTCTTTTTTTATCATTAAGTATTTGTGTACATAATAAAACAGGAACACATTTTCAATAAGGCAAATACATAAATACTCACTACAAATCGAACAGCAAATTATTAAAAGCAGAACGGGGAAAATTGCTATTACTATTATTGTTTTTTTACAGCAACTATGTCAAGATAAATAGTAAAAAGTTTATAGAGAATTGCAGATGTTTAAAACCGGCTTAGCATACAATTTAGGAAAATTGTAAATTGCACGAAAATGATAATACCTAGGCATAGGACACATTTATACCATTTGAATGAAGACATTTTTTTGAATATGGTGAAGGGTGTTCCATTTGAAATAAGCCCGATATTACACATTGAATGATCTAATAATGAAGCTGAAAATTCTGAGCACCCTGTGAATAGATGTTTAGTAGGTACTTAATCATGGAATACATTCAACGAATGTCCAGCTATTGAGATGTAAGAGAATATTTGCTAGAATTTGATATATCAATGAGTTATTGATTTTTTTCGAGCTGTTCACATTTTTTCAAAATTCAGCATAGCTCGGAACCCTCTGTATTTAGGTATAGGTATCCATTATAAAGCAGTACTTCATTTTCTAAGGGACAATCAGAAAATGGAATAAAATATAAATATAACTTTGATACTCCACACTTTATTGGAACATCCTATATATTTCAAAATAATTGAAAAATGTAGCCTATATGAATGTTCAAACTACTAAAGTGAAAAACAATTTGAGACTGTCACCGTTTCGATATAAAACTCCATCCCATTGGTCTTGATTCACCCTGTATATGTCAAAACTGTCAATGCTAAAAAATGCTATTATTTGAAACTGGGTGCAATCTGATAATAATTTCCAGCTTAAACTCAAATTACTTTTTTTGTTTTAAAATAAGGTTTATATTCTTAATAAAGTGTGTTCTAGTCTAGATTCATTGATTAAGGAATGTAGTGCTATTAAATAAAGACTGAAAAAACTTCAGCTCATTTCATAAGTTATATCTTCAGGTCCATGGACTCGAAAGTCACAAAAAATGGACTAAAAAAGAATAATAATGGATTGGAAGTGTCGATATAAGATATTTATTTCTTATAATATACATGTTACAGTGTACAAGTTATATAATACAAGAAGTATCTTCAGGTCCATGGCCTCGAAAGTCACAAATAAGGGATTTGAAACGAATAGGAATTCACTGAAAGTGTCGATATAATATATTTATGTCTTATATATATATATATATGTAAATATGATATGTAACAGAGTACAAATAAGTTTCATGAGATAAAAAGTATCTTCAGGTCCATGGACTCGAAAGACACAAATAATGTACCTAAAACGGAAAAGAATTGACCGTAAGTGTCGATATACATGCATGTTTCATATACAGAGCATTTCAATAAAAACTCTCCACCCCACATAATTCTCATTGCGTCACGTTAATGAAAAAATGAAACAACACAACAAAAATCATATGAAGGGGGAAAGATGACGTTTTTTTGCTAATATGTAGAGGTTATAGCTTTAACTCCCTTCTCGCTATGGACACCCATACAAATTTTTTTAATGTTTAATGTAACACCCTATATTTTACTTCAAAAATTAAATCTGTTTCACCTCGCCATTAGAACAATATAAGGTTGTGATCTGTTATATGGGATAATTTCAGAGTTATAACCAATTTTCTGTCAAAATCATAACAAGTTCAACGCCCTGTATAATTGTATAGGTAGTGAATCAGGATCACATAGTATTTTATATCATTTTCTGAAAGTACTATTACTTTATTCATTGTGCTAAAGAATATACAATATAATATTTAATAATAGTAATAATACTAATAAATGGTATAAAAAGTACATTATACACTATAACACCAGTTGAGTACCGCACCTAAGTGACTTAACACTTGTATGTGCAATTGAAATGAAAAACCTTTTAAATGAAATATAACTATTAAATTGCCTTACAATAAATAATATTCGAATTGAAAAAAGATTATTCACCACTACATATTATAACAGTCCATTTAAGTACTCTTTATTTTCATATACAAGGTGGCACAATCTTCTGACATCGGAGGATTACATCGTTGTGGTGATAGATAGAACTTTATAGTTTTGTGTGAGCTAATACAGTTACTGAGAGCACATTTTGAAAATACTTTCGATTCTACAGGGTGTTCCAATACTACGTAGCAGCACAAACTTACATTTTTTTTTAATGGAACGTACTATATTTTGTTTAAGAATCGAAAAGATCTCACCGAGAGCGTTACAAAAATATAGCACTCTAATATATTATAAGGGTGTTTTACAAAGATATGGCCAATTATTAGCAAAAAAGACCTCCTCTTTAACACTCTGCAGAACAGTAAATTAAAATAAGTCAACAGGTCTTTGTGTTCAAATGTCATACACACATCATTGGCTGTGCTCAGTATTAATTACTTTTTTCATCTGTGGCTTCTTTAATACAGGGTGAAACTAAACGCAAATCAAGCAATATCTCAAAATTTTCAAATGAATCACCCTATAAGTATTTTTACAATTTGTTAGTACAATTAATAAACTTTCAAACGATGTAGTAAACTTAGGGCATTAGTTAATGGAAAATCGTAGATATTTTATGATAATGGTCAAAAACAAGTATTTTACATACACAAATTAAATGGTATTAAATTTTTACATGCAACATCTTGTGAATTTATTTTAACTGCGTTAAATTCACCGAACAAATTGATATCGACATTTTCTATATACATGTAGAATGATCCTAAATCAGTTTTATCGTGAGTAATTAGGTCTACTCTCTTGTGTCTCAATATTTATTGAAATAATTAGTTGTGATGTTTTTGTGGTGTCATCTCCTGATTGCATATTCGAATGCTCTTTATTTTGTTGTTGATTGACTGAGAAACCTTGGAAGCTATTTGCTTCGTCTGATTCTGCATTCCAACGTCTAGGTATTTCCCTTTATTTTTTGGCCGGGGTATCACTCCTGCTGGAGAACTCCATATATATCACTAACTAATAATTTTCTTCTCAACTCCACTAGATACTATGATTGATATAACTTTGAAAAAAAAAA
>CAJUYG010001124.1:5872-58040 GCA_910591675.1 Galerucella calmariensis
ATCTACTCCCCAAATATCAACTTGGCTTGCCGTTTACTTCGGAAGTTACAAGTTATTTTAGTTTTAGGGGTGACGTTTCAACCCTTGTTCCCCATCGTAAGCAAATTTCCTTGGAACAGTGTATTTTTATTATTATAATGCATCTACTTTGCAAATATCAACTTGGCTTCTCGTTTCCTTTGGAAGTTACAATTTATTTTAGTTTTAGGGGTGACATTTCAACCCTTGTTCCCCATCGTAAGCAAATTTCCTTGGAACAGTGTCTTTCTATTATTATAATGCATCTTATCTGCAAATATCAACTTGGCTTCTCATTTCCATTGGAAGTTACAATTTATTTTAGTTTTAAGGGTGACATTTCATTCCTTGTTCACCATGGTAAGCAAATTTACTCCAAACAGTGTGTTTTTATCATTAGAATGCATCTACTTTCCAAATATAAACTTCGCTTCTCGTTTCCCTAGGAAGTTACAATTTATCTTAGATTTAGGGGTGACATTTCAACCCTTATTTGCCATCGCAAGCAAATTTCATCCAAACAGTGTGTCCTCTACACCAATACACCCCCAACGATTGAATATCAAGGTGGCTTCTCGAAATATGAATCCGATTTAACCTAATATTCTGCACGCCACGGAAACTAAGAATTGAGCAGTTCCCAACATTTTTGCAGCTTAAATTGGCTGCTATCTTCACACCGGTCTTGTTTTATACCTATTTTCATTGAAAACTCTTCCGATCTTCGACCTCCTATCTGCACTCTTAATTTGACAGTCTCGTTTGTGCTTTTAATTATATTAATCAGAGCTTTCGTTACTTCTAAGTCTTCCAATACCTCTCAAATTTTTTCTTTTTCTACTGTATCAAAAGCTGCCTTCAAGTCTATAAATGCTAAATACATTTCTTCTCCCGCTTTAATTGTTTCATCAATTAGTTTCCTTAAAATGTATATATTATCATTTGCTTGCCTCCCTGGTCTGAAAACTGCTTGTTCCTTTTCTAATTTTGCTTCTATATGACTTCTTAATCGGATCTCTTATATTCCCGTATATATTTTAAAGCTGGATTGGGCTAAACATATTGGTCTATAATTATTGCACAGTGTTTGATCCCCTTTTTTATGTATCGGCAATATAAGATTATTTTCCCATTCTTTGGGGATTTTTTGAGTGTCCCATGCTTCCCTGCATGGTACTGTCAAAACTGACAATTATTTCATTATTTAAACTGACAATTACCCCATTATTTTAATTCATTAGTATTTTAAGATTTATAAACATTGAAAAAAACATTATTGAGGACACAGTTATTTAAAGTAAGTCAATTTTCTGGGTGTTAACTTCATAGTAACAATACTTCTAATACCATTTGAATCCACTTTAATGTCACCATTGTAAATGAAGATTTTATGAAATATCATAAAAGCGCGGAATTAGATGAAACGTTTTACGTAAACATTGTTCAACTCACGTGATTTGCAGAACTCGCTGGCGCTCGTTTTGGCAAATATTAGGCTTGTTGAACAATATCGCTCTTTTCATAAGTAGTTACGTAAATAACTATTCCAAAATATCCAATTATGGTGATTATGATTCTTCTCATCTTAGAAATCGTTTAAATTGTCCTGGAAAACTATGGTCTAATTTTCTTTTTATATAGGCTACCCGCTTCGTAATAAAAGTAATCGTAGTAAAGTATGAATTGATTGATTCACAGATATTATCTTAAGCCCATGGCGGATGGAAACTTTTCATGAAAATCTTTGAAAATCGAAGAACAAATAACAAAGACAAGACAATCCACTAAGAAGCCACAACTACTTTCCCTGGCTCTATTTGGCAGATATGCCAACCTCGTTTAACTTTGAAGTGTAACTGTTCTTCATGGCATACAACCAGGGAAGTATTTGGTGCTACTTAGTTAACGATCTTTGTTCTTCGGATGAATATACTTTTCGAAATTAAAAGAGAGTCGCTAATCCACCCAGGAGTGCATGCCATGTCATGTTTGCCAAGTCACTTATGATGAGTACTATAAATTTGTACCTTGTACCATCAAATGTACGCGAAAAAGAAGGAATTGTTGGGTTACATCATCGAACTTCTCGAGAGGATCTTTATTTAACATGTGTGAACGAATTTTCAAAATCGGTTTGTAGTTTTTGAGTTCATCCATTACAACCAAACATACATCTTTGCTGCTCATTATATTAGATAAAGATCATCAGGATTGAAACAATATAAGGAGTTAGATTTGAAAGAAGTATATTAAATAGATGAACAATTTTTCGATACAATTTTATCTACCATGAACTTCGAGTGGAATCCGTAGAACCCGTTTATGCTCATTGAAAACTGCAAATTAGTACTCGTTATACAGTGATGGGCAAATGTGTGGAACCAAGTAAATATCTCTGGAATTAATAGAGACATCAAAATGAAATTTGGAAGGTGGATACTACAGTAGATTGCCTATTTATTTTCATATTTTTCAACAATTTTGAACTTCCGGTTTTACCGGAAATAATGTCGATTTTAAAATTTGCAATGGAACACCCTGTATATTATTTTAGTTTTTGATGGAACATTTTATTACGAATAAAAAAATATCGGGTTCGATTTTTTTTTCAATACCTACCGACATTTCATCACAGATGGATTGGAAGAAGGGGTACTTATGAATGGCCTGCACGAAGTCCCGACCTTAATCCACTAGACTATTTTCTGTGGGATTATTTGAAGTCTAAGGTTTATGTTGATAGACCGAATAATTTGCAAGAATTAGCTGCAACAATAACTCAAGAGATCCAGAGAATTCCACCAGAAGAAATAGCTAATATGTTACTAGAGAATTTACAAGCCGACTTGCCTATTGTCAAGAAGTAAACGGTGCTCAGTTTGAACATCTAATACATTTATTTTAGTTTAGTTAAGTTTCAATGTTTTGAAAATCACTTAGTATCAGTTAATAATTATGATTATTTCTTTAATGGTTATTAGATTTTTCCTCTCCTTAGTTACTTTTCTGTTAATATCTCGGTAGGTATTGAAATGAAAAATATCGAACCCGATATTTTCGTATTCGTAATAAAATGTTTAATTAGAAACTAAAATAATATACAAGGTGTTCCATTGCAAATTTTAATATCGACATTACTTCCGGTAAAACCGGAAGTTCAAAATTGTTAAAAACTATAAAAACAAATAGGTAATCTACTGTAGTATACACTTTCTCAATTTCATTTTGATATCTCTAATAATTCCAGAGATATTTACTTGGTTCCACACATTTGCCCATCACTGTATACCAAACAATGTTACAACATCCAATTTTTAACGCAACTGATACAACCTTAGCAGTTTATCCAATTTATTAATCAATATTGTATTTATGTTAAAAATTACTTAGGAGTTATTGTGAAATCAATATTGGCAGCTTTAACCATCGCTCTTATATCAACTACTTCTTCTTTATTAACATCCCATCGATCCAACTCACCAATTTGCACCAAATTTGGACAATTTTCTATCAACATTTCTATACTAGCAGCCGTAAGCGATTTAGCAGAGGAAAACCAGAGTTTTTCCAGGCTATCCAGTTTACCTCCGGTACATAAATCACAAATATCTTTATCTGATATATCAATAAAACACTCGAGTACTCTGAAAACTTTGAGCGATGGAGAGTTTTTCAATATCGAGGTTAAAGTTTCACTTATTGTATCGCAATAACTGAGATCTAGATTATTTAAGTTTCTGAAATAGTTTTCAGAGTTTTTAAAAGAAAGTTTCATCTTGAAGAGTTCCATGGTGTGTAGGTTGGGAGCGAAAATGCATATTTCAGATAAATCTAAGTATGTTTCTGTCATACTATTCAATTTTAACACCTGCAGCCGATCTCCGAATATGTCTAAAGAAAATAAAAATTCATCAATGTAGCATTTGGTTAATTGTAATGACTTGAGGCTACTCAGTTTGTATAAATCTTCAATGACACCACTTTCAGCCTCTTCTAAATGTAGATTTTCCAAATCTGGGCATAAACTAACAATACTGTCCATAATGTCCGGTGATGTATTTGTATCTTGTATATTTTTCAACTTAGTCGTATAATCAGGGATCATTCCATGCAATACTGATAAAGCATTTCCGGTGAATGAGTAGGTGTTTAATGTAACTAAACCAGGTAGATTTTCCAACAACTCTGCTAATAAATGGAAATCTCTTTGTTCTGTTCCGTCTTCGAATTCATTCAGCTCTTCCTCTTCGTCTTCTTCGTCGTCGGAACACTCTTCTTCTTCCAGTTCTGGTTCTTCTAATTCGTCTTCTTGGCAAAAACAACTATCGTTAACACATCCTAAATCTAATACTTGCAATGTCTTGTTGGTTAACTTTTTGATTCCATTTACTGCAATGAAAAAATTATCAAATTAAAATCGGATTACTTAAAACTAAAAATTTTATTATTTTGGAAACTTTTTTTCTCAATTTAAGAACCACTTAGAGGATCCTATAATAATTAAAGGCATGTTTATAGAGTAATACTTTAAAATGGATTTTTACAATATATAGGTACCAATAATTATTATAATTCCTATTAGGATGGCACAAAAAAGACAAAATTATTTCTGAGCATCGTGTGCAAGAATTACAGTTTTTGATGTTTTAAGAGCTCCTTACGGTATGAATTTGGAAAAATCATGAAGGACCTTTTAAAATTTTTAAGCTGAAACTTTCAGAAATTCATTTTGTACTTCAATTATACCGTAACGACAAAAACAACAGATTTTGAAGCGACCACTTGAACATTTTGTTAGCTGACTCTTGAAATGTTGAAAACTGACAATTTTTCACACGTGACCAAGAAAAACTCATTCATTTGTTTTTTTGCGCCACCCTACTTTCTATACTATTTTTGCTATCAGTATTTGAAAGGAGATAAATGACATTGGAGAAATAAATGAAATTCTCTTTTCAAATTACTCCCAATTATATTATCCCTTTGAATCTGAACAATTACTCACAACCCAAAATAATATTGAATAGATGAGGCTTTTACCTGATAAAGATCCATCCTAAACGATGAAGTATATAAATTTTAGCTTGTTTGAAAATTGAAGTGTTTCATTTCATCGTTCAAAATAATATTGATGTGAATCTTAAATTTTCACTAAATTTGACCCACAACAAAGGTAGAACGTTGCTGATAAACTGCCTCAGATTGAAGCGACACCTTAGTCGTGTATTTGATGATTTTGGATATGTCAAATGTTACAACCTCATCAAATTTGTGAATAAACGTGATTGGGGTTCATCACCAAGTACTACAATTTTATTTTACAGAGCTTATCTAAGATCAATAATTGATTATGGATGTTGTCTATATGGCACCACTTCCAGTTCTAATTTGAAGAAAATTGATTTGAGACAATATAAATATTTACGTTCATGTTTTGGTGTGATGAAGTCCTCGTCTGCACATGTTATATTTGCAGAATGTAATGAGCGTCCTCTGGGACTGAATGGGAGAGTATCTATTCAAAAAGTATACAATAGATAGATTTCGGGTATCGTGAATTTTGAATCTCCCAAGATCAACAAGTTGAGTGAGATTGCGGTAGAAGATTAAACAAATTGATATTATGGTCGCTGACTGCGAAGGATTTTACTGGAACTATGAATAACACTGATATCTACAAAAAGGACATAGCTATCCCAGCATTTCGGATGCAGCTTAGAGCTTTTATTACAAGGCACAAGTATTTACCTTCTAGTCAAACCAATGTTCTGAAATTAATATTGTCATGCTTTGTTGATATGATAGGACAATCATTTGTTCTGTACTATGTAGTACTTATCAAATCTGTGCTTTTGGAGTTGAGTTGAGTTGAGTTATTTGAGCTGAGAGCCATGGCAATATATCTGTGAACATTGGCGTACCCCGAATTCACGAAAACATCCACCTTAACAATTGACGCTTCATATATTATTATTATTATTATTATTACATACTGATGAGCGCAGAGGAGCTGGTTTCTATACCAAAAAAAATACATCAAAAAAGAAAATACCTACTAGTAGTAGACAAACGAATGAGAAGAAAAAAAATAGGAAACGTACATTCTCAAGATTCCCATCCAATAGCCTTTCAATATAGAGCTCGAAGTAAGCTGAAAGGAATTATGGCACTATGGAAAATGAGTTATTAGCTGTTATCGATAGCCGCAAACATTTCCGACCTTATTTATATTTCAAGGAATTTATCATTGGAACTGATAACAGTCCACTCGTCTGGTTACACTCTCTTTAATAACTTAATCTGCGTTTAATAAGCTGGAAATGGGAATTCGAACAGATAAATCCTAAAATAAAAATAAATGACTGTGTTCTCAAACAAGTTAAACAATATAAATACCTAGGCCTTATAATAGCTGAAAATTTAACATGGAATGCCCATACAGACAGTATCATAAAAAAGTAGCCCCAATGCTGGGGGCAATACGACGATGCAACCATATGCTATGCAAAAATGCTAGATATCTACTATATAATAGCTTCATTGAACCCCATTTAAGATTTCCTATACCATGCTATGGAAATGCTAGTTCTAAAGTGGTGAACAAACTACACAGTCTACAAAATAAAACAATAAAAACTATATTTGCAAAAAACTATAATACATCAAGTGACACTTTATATAAAGAATACCCATTTCTAGAACTAGATAAACTAAAAAACTTTGAACAAACTAAACTTATTTATAAAATACAGAATAACCTAATTAAAACCAATGTGCAACTAAAACAGAATAGAGAATATCATAATTATAACCTACGAACTAAAGAAAGACTCAGAAATAACTTTGCAAGGACAAAAACAGGACAGGATTCTCCTATTTATCGAAGTGAATGTACATATTATAATGTTGTACCAGAGACAGTTTTTGAAGGATGTGAGAAAGTTGTGTACCATAGCCTCAAGAAATTTTTCAAGGATCAGAGACAATAATTGATTGATCAGTATTGTAAAAACCTAACTCATATATTTTTTATTATTGAATCTGTTACTATACATTAAAAGCTAAGGCCTCGGTGCCAGATTTATTGTAATCTGATTAGAGGTCAGAAATAAATGTTTTTCAAAAAAAAAAAAAAAAAAAAGATTTCGAAATTGAATATAAAAAAAAGGAGAATTATGTGGCTGACGCAATATCTAGAATGCAATTGACAAAAAAATCCCAAACCAAAACAAAAAATTGATAAGATTAGCGATATAGCTATTACTCCCCGAAACAAAGTGTACAGACAGAAAATTTCAAACACAACTATAATGGTATTGATTCTATTTTAATATTGGCTAGAGCATATTCTGACCCAAATTTATCACTCAGTTATGCTAAATCATCTACCTGCACTTTTAGAAATCGAAAACCCAATTAGTTATTTTGAAATCAATTATCATCTCACCTGTGAAATAACCTTCCCCGCTGATATCCAGAACGGTCAAATTCTCCAAGGTTCCAATAGCTTCTATCACTTCATTATTAGCCATTTGGGGAATGATAAGCGTTTTCAAACCCGGAGAATTTTTTATTACTTTACTAAGAAGATCAGGAAAATCTCTAATCCAAACTCCTTTTAGATTTAAATGCTGCAGCCTCTGACCGCGATCAATGATCACCTTAAGAATTTTATCGTAATAAATTTTTGGAAATATTCCTGTATCCAGTTCACTACATCCTTCCCTCAATAATAATTGGAGGCAATTGAAGCGAGTATATCTATCAAGATTTTCTGCGTTTAATAATCTTTTTAACAACGCTAATAATGAAGTTCTTGTCAGACATTTTCTTATAGTTAGATAAGCGTTTGGATCTTCGTCGTCTATGGCATAATAAAGTTCATTGTAAATTATTTTCAAACACTTTTGTTGTAATGATATAACTAACTTTTTAGGAGACATTAGGTAGAACCGATCGGAACAATTGTATCCAGGTAACTGGTTTTATTTTAGATGCAAAGACTAATTGCTATTTTTACAGAACAGATTCAGTCACAGTATGTATTACCGTCGATTGTATACAGCTTATCGCCCTTGACCCGAAATCAATACAATAAACGTGTTATATACTATTATGTAGTAGTCAAAATAGAATTGACTCGAAATTTATTTTGATGATTGTCACAAACCTCGCGTGAATCTATTTTTAATTTGATTTACATTAGACTTTTCTGTTTCATATGATGGGATTTATTTATAACATGTCTCTATTATTATTTTAATCTCAGTGACCAAATTGATTATACAACTCCTTATCGTTGCTTGAGTCAACTTGTATTGTTGAAGTACCTACTTTTCCGAGCTCTTATGTGAACATTTTCATTGAAGACAAAATACCAACTTCTAGCCAGAGAGAATTTCCGAAGGGTATGTTAAATATGGGTAGTTCTACAAAAATGGGAATTATTGCGGCTTCATCTTCATAAAAACATCGATTTTTTTGCATGAGAATGTTAATAACAAGTTTAATTAAACGGACAAACGAAAAAAACCGGTTAAAGAGATGTAATTTTACTCAAAAATCTACTTATCTTCCGTTAGTTCCTTGTGGAATTATTTATTATTTTTTCTCTTATTTTTTGGGAATGAAACCACAATCATGTTTTTTATTTTTTTTTCTATTCTTTTTTTATTTCGACGTTTTGGTAGCGTTCCAGCTACCTTTGTCAAGATTAAATAATGATAAAATAATTTTTGCTCCCTATCTGACACAACGAAAAAAATATGACAACTAGACAATCCACAATATTTTGAAGTTTAAGACTACAAAATTTTGTTGTCAAATTTTATAAGGTCCATTCATAGTAGATCACATCTCTGGTAAAATGTGAAATAAATATTTCATTTTATGACATTTCAAAGATATGATAGTCTACTAGAAATGGAATCCAGTGAAGTGCACGTTCCAGGAACGGTTTTTATTGGGATAGCGCTTTTTTTCGCTTATTTTGGAAATGTTAATAAAACGCGTTTGTTGTTACTTTTTTGTGTATGATTATTTTTGTTTTCAAAATATGTATGACTCAGTTTGGTGATTTTGTGTATTGAAATGTGTATCGATTTACAACTATTCCAATGATAAATCATAAGAAAACCTGGATAAAAACTTATGATGCTATCCTGATAACGCAGGTAATTGATTATTGGAAATTTCTCTTTCTAACATTGGTAACCAAATTTGACTACATTCGGCTGAAATACTAGCTACACATTCTTTGATTTTTCGTCTTTTATTATTGAGCTCTTTTAATATTATCTTTGTCGAATCCCATTGAATTTTATGCCCCTCTTCCCAAGCATGTTTACAAATACCTGACTTAAAGAACTCCCCATCTTTGATATATTTCTTATGTTCACTTATTCGGACTTTCAATGGTCTAGATGTTTCACCTAAATAGAATTTAACGCATTCACAAGATATCTGATATATGCAATTTTTTGAAGATTGTTCTTCATTTTTTGGTTTTGTTTTTGTTAGTATAGATCTCAACATTATTGTGGTTTCATTCCCAAAAAATAAGGGAAAAAAATAACAAAAATCTACTATTTCCTGGCAAATTCTCAGTTCTCTGGTGTGTCACAAGTACAAAATTCGAACTACAATTCAATTTTAACAAATCTCGTTAAATCATATTTTATCGATTATTCGATTCGTCGAACTTTATCCTCAGTTCCAATTATCAGTCCCCTGAAATTGCTATTATTTGCGGAACTGTGTTATGATATTTAGTTATCGAAACTTCCCTTGGGGAGACTTTACTTTTGAATGAAATCTATATGTGCATCCCAACATCAGTTACGCCCAACATCTTTTACATTCCGGTTCGCGCCGTTCATTAATGTGTACACGTGTTGTACCAGTCAACTCCTCAGGACCCTGGTAAGTATTTCCATGGAAAATCATCACTATAGTATTTTGTATCCAGAATCAAAACAATTGAGTGTTCAATAATGCAGGTTATTTTCGAAGATTTGGATCTAATTAGTTAGTAATTAACGGTTTTTTATAGGAATAATTTGAAAATTCTCAGGCCCCTGTTCTCAGTCTCCTGAAAATATTGGTGACAGGGGACTGAGAACCAACCAGGGGGCTCATGAATGTGGATTAATCGGCTACACTTATGTAACTTGAAGTCGTTTTGTACTCCCATTTGGCACTATGCATCAACTTTCATTTATTCATTTTAGACCAAAATGAAGCCTAAGAACAAATTGAGCAGGGAGGAGATAATGCAAGAGAAAAGAGATACTGACAGAGCCAACTATCAAAAAATAAAAAATGATCTTGTCAAATTAGCTGAACAAAAAGAAAAGGAGCGACTTGAATATTTAAAAAACAAAAAAAAAGGAACCAAAAAACTAATTTCAGAAAAGACACCACGAGAACAAAGAAAAGCGCGTGAGAACTGGAGAACCTATTCAGCTACACATTATACGAAAAATATTTCAACACAAAAAGCAATAAATGATTTCATAAGGGAAAATATGCCGTTAGTTTCAGGCGGTGTAATTATAAATGATAGTCCATTGCAACTAATACAGAATGGAACACCTAGAAGAATTGAGGCAAAGAAGCGGTCTTTAAGGCAACGACGAAAACGAAATTTGGAAATTAAAAAAAAAGATGGTAAGATAGCAAAACTCAAAGCACAACTGAATGAATATAAGAAGAGGATTTGTCGTTAGACGAAGTCAGAAGCACTTCGATCCACTTCCAAAACTAGTAGAACAAGCTGAAAATTAGAAGACACGGGTAGAAGTAGCAAAAAAAGCTGTATTTGGTGAAATATTAGAAAAACAAATCACTGAAAGCTCAGGGAAATTGGAGATCCACGCAAAAAAGAGAACTGCTCGAAAGCTAATCTAAGGAGAAGTCGTCAAACTAAACAAGCTGTGGAAACATCAAAATAGGATTATTACCTAGAAGAAGGTTTGACAATCGACATAAACTAGAGAGCAAATAAAAAAATATAAAAATCATATGAGGATGTGGTAGAAACTTTTTTAGAAGACGGCAAACACATTAACAACTTAAATGTTAAGACCATTCTTGATTTGAATATTTTTTATTTTAAAGATATTTAATGAAAAATAGTTCATACAAATTTGTCTATTCTCTATGAAGCTTCAGTTCCCTGAAATCGTTTCCAGTCCCCTGTCCAGATGTTCATGAAAAATGTCCATAAAATCATAAATAAATAATTTTTTGACTGGCCACTTCTGTACCGTTACTAAAGCAAGTTACTTTAGCATCCTAAGTCATATCATAGGCTAGTTACAACTTATAAAATTACTTAAGAAGTATATGGACAGAAGCATCGTCAAATAATTCCTATTTTTGTAGAACTACCCATATCCCAGCTGCCACAACAATACTGAAGCCATATTTTGACGTTGCATGCACTTTGTGCAACCATTTAAAGATGAGTAGCGATGAAAGTGACGCAGAAAACATTTTTCAAAATATTTTTCCGTTGTGTCAGATAGGGACCAAAAATTATTTTATTAATTTTATTACTAGTTAATCTTGACAACGGTAGCTGGAACGCTACCGAAACGTCGAAATAAACAATAAAAAACATTATTGTGGTTTGATTCCCAAAAGAATAAGAGAAAAAAGAATAAGTAATGCCACAAGGAACTTACAGAAGATATTGTATTTAATGCTCAAAACAACATTAATGGGCAAGGACATTGATATTGGTGAATTTACTAGCTTAGCTATTAGTTTTTTTGCAGAAAAAATTTGTGGGATATGAAGCAAAGAAGTAAATAATTTTTGACAGAAGCCTCAAATCATGAAGAATCTCACTATCAAGGTATTTTCAATAATTTTTAGTGACCGCATTCAAAATTTTGACATTTTAACTTTTTGTAGACTATAAGTAGATGGTAATTGGCTTGGCCGGCGCATGCCGCCGTGATAAATTAGTAGAAATGACCGAAGATGACTTGCAAAATTAGAATTATATTCTAATAATAAAAATTCTCAACACAAAAACAAACAAACAGAACATTTCTGGTTGTCAATAAATTCCACTTAGAATTAGAACATATTAAGCACTACGTCGAAATCACATCACACAACAGAATATTTATATTTTTTGAAAACAAAACATGTACCACTCAAGCTATTGGAATGCATTCAACAGGAAACTTCCCCTGCAAAATAGCTATATATCTAAAATTGTCTGACCGAACAAAATATACTGGCCATTTTTTCCGCATGACTTCAACCATATTACTGATTGATGCAGGTGGAAATTTGAAGAGTTTGAAACGCCATGAAGGGTGAAAATCTTCCACCGTGGCAGAAGGTTACATCGGAGATTCAATTCAGAACAAATTAAAAACAACAAACGGAATTCTCAACGTAGAAATTAAACAAAACCCAGGTTGGTGTTATGAACTACGAAAATATTTTTTTCTCCGAGCGGGCGGAAAATTGAATTTTTCACACACATTTTAGTGTGGAAAATTAATTTTCCCGTACCGTGTGGAAATAGTTTTCCACCTCAATATATAAAATTGGTAATAAGCCAGCCGGTATATTGTGGTGATTGCGAAATAAAAAGTAGAAAGTGTATTGCAAGCAAGATATTCAGATCGCAATCAGCCACTACCAGCAGCTCTGTCGCCTCCACTGACATACAGCCAGGCCCAAGTACCTAGCACAACTTTGTTACAGCCATTCAACAAGCAACTAGCATCTGCTATAAATTTAAGTAATGCAAATAATTGTACTTTTACAATAAATTATAATATAAATAATTAGGTCTTAGATTTTGACATGTAACTATAATTGTTAATAATATTTTACTTTATGTTTACTTTGACAATAATCTAATAAAATATGTTTCTATATAAACTATAAGCACTTATAATCAGATAAAAATATCTCGACTTTTGATTAGTTCTGTTGACTTTCCTCACGCTACCTAACACTTGCGGAAAATTTTTTTCCGCACTCGGCTGCTTCACTGAACTTCGCTACGCGTTGTTCGGTGAACGGCAGACTCGTGCGGAAAAATTCATTTTCCGCACTTGCTAGGTGAATAGCTATTTCATACGATCACATAGGAAAGTGACATATATCGCACTGTCTAGTTCTATAGAAAGTGGCCTTTATTCATACGCGTACGGAAAAAAAACTTATCCGTACGTGTACGGATGAAAAAGCTGTCAAATGAATTTCTATTAGGATTGACCACTAGCAAACTGTCATATACCTATATAATTTTTAATTAGATTTACCTAGGTATGTAATGTCTAAATTTGAAGCGATCTATTTGAATAGTAAGTTTTTTGCTATTTTCTTGATAACAAAAATTTAGGGCGCGGTCGAGGATCGAACCCGCGTAGGTACTCTTCGTCAGAAGTCCGATGCTGTACCAACTAATCCAAATCTCCTGTTATAATAGTAGGAAAATGTGATCATCTTGATAGGTATTCATGATAAGTATGTATAAAATATAATGAACAATAATAATTTCTCTTTCAATTTTTATAATTATCCAACCAATTAATAATTGTAATAACCTACCTATATTATTTATATAGTTAAACTACCTGAATTTTTGTCACTATTGATAATTATTGTTCATTTTGAAATCAATTATGTTGTCTTCAATTGTAACATTTGGTGTATTAATATGTCAGATGTTGATTACACATTATTTGGTGAAATTATCACATGATCGTAGGAAAAATACTGTATATTACTCGCGCGAAAGTTATCTTTCACACTCGTGTAATTGTCGCACTCGGCTCATGCCTCGTGCAACAATGTCACTTTCCGCACACGTTATGTAATATACTATTAAACATGTAATACAGTTAGTTTCCAGCTTTCCACCTTCAGCATCTTTTTTTATCGCTTTCGTTTCGCTTGAAAGATGGTGGCGTCCAGTTTAATATCAATTGCACACCCCATCCCAGTGATAGCGGATAAAATAGTTTAATTGGTGCCGAATTCCACTCCCTAATTCCACTCCACGCTCCAGCCTGTGGCTATTAATGTTTCACTACTCTGTTATATTCATCGTGTATTAAAAGTGGATTTAGACAATATTCATTGTTCAATTCCAAATGAGCCATTTTTATCACTGCTCGATGCGATTGACTTAAAATAATGACAAATAATATTATTCAATTTTAACAGGTGGAGATACATGTGTACATGGTAAAATGGAAGAATAAATAGTACGGCCTAAGCCTGCGGAATAATGAGGCTGAAATAAAGTTGATGATTGCATGGATTAATGCTGTGCAAGTACCATTTAAGCAAAAGAATATTTTCATTCTATTTCCTACCACCTTGATTCTGGAACATCTGGATTAAGTTAAAAATTTGTATGGACAGCACCAAATACATTTGGTAATATTTTTTCGCTCCTTCCACATTATGTTTTTAGTCAAAATTAATATATCGATCTTCTCAATTCCAGACCTGGAATACAATTTTTATTTATTATGTTAATCGATACTGCTATGGAAAAAGAACATACATGCGGAAAAGTGGAAGGTGGTTCATAAGTTATAATCGATTGGAAAAATGGGGATAATCCTGGTTATAAACAACGGTAGACCCATAAACTATGAGCTCTTTGGAATCACCTCGGTGCGTCTCATGCACCTTCAGTGTATGTGCTGTTACCAATCTGTCACCCTGTATACTCAAAAAGTATATAACATAATATGTCCCCTAATTAGATTGTTTTCCAGGTTGCTTCCTGGCATTTTATTAATATTCTTATTTGTTTTTTTGCCGGACAACATTGAAATACCTAAAAAGTATATAACATATGTCCGCTATTTAGAATATTTTCCAAGTTGCTTCCTTACATTTCCTTAATATTCTTATTTGTTTCGTGCCGGAAAACATTGAAATACTTAGCAGTTTGGGATTTCTTGAGCCGTCAGAAAAACACCAAATTATTTAAGCTGCTTTTGTTGGGAGTTTTGAAGAAGGGAAGGTTTGGACCATCTAATAAGTCTCTAGGCGACCACATCGACCGCGCTCCATACTTTAGAAACTTGCCGAAGTTTCTCCACGACTAAATTAAATGCGTGACATTTTTTAGACAAATGGGTTCAGTAATTAGTTACCATTTGAATATTTTCAACGGAATTTCAGTTTGGTTTAGCTCTTTAAAGTCTAATCCATTTATTTAATTGAAATATCTGGAATGAGCATACAAATTATATGATTTATGATAAAGCTGTCAAAAAAGCAGAAGAATAAATTATCACTGATTTTCGGAAATATCCATTTTGTTACGCTCCCCACAATTTGGTTTGTTCGTAGAAAGAATTTTCAATTGATTGGAACTTTCTCAAACTCTGACATTCCGTTTGTGATTTGTTGTGAATTGATTGGCAATTTTTGTTGTACGAACGGGTGGAAAATGTTGAAATCACGACAGCCTGATAAAAATTAACGAACTAAAGTTCTTCATCACTTGATTATTGTCATACATCTGGAAAAAATAAAGATTAAGTCAACAATTTTGCAATGTGTGAGTTATTCTTAGGCCACCTTAATAAGAAGCCAGAGATTTTTTTTTAAATGTCCGGTATTACAACATACAAATGATTTTACTCACGTTTTATTTCAGAAGGAACTGACTGGTTAGCTATTTCCGTGTTTTTCCACAATAACAGGAAATTTATGAAAATATGTCACTTTCTACAGCATCACCATACGCATGCTCGAACTAAAAATTTTATTCCGGTCAGCAAATTATTCTAATAGTTGACAACTGATCCGGAACCGCAAATTTCTTCGAACAAAAGAATTTTTAAATCACCAACTGCCAAATTGTTCCTACGTACGCTTTTTAATGCGCATGCTTCTGATAGTTTCTGACTGTTCTACGAACAAACCTATTATTGCTCCTGATTTTTTTGCATGGTTCGTAGGTAGTATCAACAGCCATTTTCTGATTACTGTTCAACGCTCCTCATTCATAACCAAAATCCAAATACGGACAAAAGCTAAGATATAAGACCATGACGTTAAACAATAATATACAGAGCTGACCAGCTCATAAAGAATACGCAAGTTCAAATGTTTTTCTGGTATTCCTTTTGAATTTGATTGATGCTCAGTTTGTATAGATATAAAATGGGAATTAATGAATATGGTTACAATTATACACAATATTTGGAGTGAAAAAAATTTAAGAAAGTAATAGAAATATTAATAATCTTCCCAGGAGGCTTAGCAAAAAATGCTGAATTGAAAGCGATTCTTCTCAACATCTCTTCCGTCCATTGGTCTCGTCACGCTCAGCTCTGGTGTTTTTCATGACACTTAGCAGTTCGCCCAATGTCCTATGTGTTATTCAGAAAAAAGTTGCAATGTCAATATAAAAATAAAATGAAAACACAGTCGAGGGTCGTCTCAGGAACTTTATTTTTATTTCCATTTTCCAATTTTAGTTCGACAAATTAACTGAAGAACAGCTAAAGGACTGAATAATTTTCAATGAGGTGGACCAACTAATATGGGTAATTATCGATAATTTTTACATCCAATTTTCCGACAAATAGTATATATATATTAAGTATTAAGAACGGTAAGGGTTGTTTACTGGTCGACAACAATGTTTGGAGGCTGAGCGTAGCGAATTTTAAACTGATCGAGATGTATAAATGTCACTTTTGACCATTCGTTCATTCCGAAGAAATTTAAATTATTTTATACGAAGTTTATGTCAATACGATCGCGCAAAAAATGGTATGAGCATTTCGAACGTTGAGGGTAATACTGTAATACGGTAAACATCCCTTACCGCTGTTGATACTCTTATTGCATGCGAATAGAAAAAGCGGCGAGCGTGGTAATTCTATGAGCATGTAATTAGCTTACAAGTCTAGTTGTGTACTATACTTTTTCTACGAACAACTTCATTAATAAAAATAAAACGCATGAATAACAAGTACATTCACACTAACAGCTAGTGACAGCGAGTCTTATTGATTATTAAACGTCAAAACAGGAAGAAGAAATTGGCCCTGCTTGTGTTTTTCGACGTGGGAAACGCGTTCAACAGTGTCAGTAAACGGGCGGTGTTGAGCGCGTTGACAAAGCTCGGAGTAGGGGAGGGGTTAGTTAGTCTAGTGGAGGACTACCTGACCGGGCGTGTGATAGTGGACACTAGGGAGAGAAGGTACGGGACGGAGATTGGAGTGCCCCAGGGCTCGGTTCTGGGACCGACGCTTTGGAAGTGTGTGTTTGATGAAGTTTGTAGGATAGTATGTGAAGAGGGATGTGAGATTACGGTGTATGCGGACGATGTATGTCTGGTATGTACGGCAAAGGAAGAGGTGGGGATAGAAAGAAAGGCGGAGAGGATGTGTAGGAAGATTGTGGTGTGGACTGGAAGTGGCTGAGGATAAGACGGTGGGGCTACTAGTGAAGGGGCGGAGCAGGGCAAGGGAGGTGGGGGTGATGGTGAAGGGAAAGAAAATTCGGATGGAGGAAACGGTGAAGTATCTGGGGGTGTGGTTGGATAGCCAATTATCCTTCAAAACCCATATGTTGAAGGCTGCACAGAAGGCAAAAGTAAGGGCAGCGTGGCTGGGAAGATTGATGGGTAATGTGAAAGGACCGGGAGAATGGAAGAGGGGGATAATTGGTAGGACGGTAGAGCAGAGTATGCTGTATGGCGCGGAAGTGTGGGGTGAGAAAGCAGGGGTGAATGCGAGGGTTAGACCACTCCTGCGGGTGCAGAGAGGGATACTACTGAGGGTGGTGCAGGCGTACAGGACAGTGGGTGGACTGGCAGCAGCAGTGCTGTCACGGTCCTACCCATTGGACTTGATGGCTAGAGCCAGACATAAACGCTGGAGGGGTGCGAGCAGAGAAGAACTGCAGGAATGGATGTATGAGGAAATGGAGAGAAGGTGGGATGAGTATGAGGGCGCGCTGAAAGGAGCGATTGGGAACAGGAGAAATTGGGTGAACCGGAAATTTGGAGAGGTGAACTACTTCTTGACGCAGGTGCTCACAGGGCATGGGTCAAGAGTGGGTTACCTCCACAAGATTGGGAAAAGAGAAACTGGAGTGTGCGAGAGATGTGAAGTGGAGGATGATGTGGGACATGTGTTTAGATGTTGGAAGAATAAGGAAGTTTTGAAAAAGTTAGGAAATAAACTGGGAGAGGCGGTGTATTGGGAAAATATGGTGGAGATTATGTTGAGGGGCGAGGAGGAATGGAGGGAGATAAGTGGCGTGGTAGAGAGCATGATTAGGGGAAGAGAAGGACTCGCTATGGTATGAGAGAGGTAGGAGTGATAGAGGGAAGAAGATGATGGAGAGTGTGTGAGGGACCGCCGCCCGTCTTGAGGTATGTTAGGGTAGTGATTCCAAGGCGGGAGTAATGGCGAGTTTGAGGTGGGTTTGGTTGGGGATGAGTCCAACACTCTGTCTGGGTACTGGTTGAGGACCCAGTCGAACATGAGTTTCCCATCTCGGCCCAAAAAAAAAAAAAAAAAAACGTCAAAAACAACCTCTACTAACTCGTTTCCATGGTTACTCGAAACCATTGACTGACTAGGCTTTGGTGATAAATTGTTGTTGCTCTAGAACTGAAGCGTAATTTTTTTTTTATTACGTGCTACTCATTACGTGTCAGTGATGATCTATTTACTCAGTAACCAAATAGTAGGTAGTATGGAATTTACTAGTGTGAGAGTAGAAAAATGTCATTCACAAGGAATGTTGACTGTGTGGTTTTTGACGTTTACAGACATGGGCGTAGAAAAAATCACTCACCGACGTGTTAGACTTAGAAACCAGTAAACACAACCTACCGTCCTGACAGCCGATGCTGTAAAT
Organism: Galerucella calmariensis; assembly: GCA_910591675.1. Classification (NCBI taxonomy): domain Eukaryota; kingdom Metazoa; phylum Arthropoda; class Insecta; order Coleoptera; family Chrysomelidae; genus Galerucella; species Galerucella calmariensis. Next base: position 24,776 of record CAJUYG010001124.1, read on the forward strand.
AAACAAAAAAGATCAATCGCGCAAAAAAGCAGTAATAATGCCGCAAAGCTTTGTTATACATTGGTAGTGTGTTTCACAAACATAACTAAGAGATCATATTGCTCCAAACTTGTGTTGAACACCGAGGTTGTCACTAATAACAATAATTCGTGCCTGTCAACAAATATAAAACGTAAAAATGTATTGCAATGTTTAGTTAACTTAGCGCCAAAGTTTCAAAACGTTTGTGCATGGGCAGTAAAACTATTCATACATTTCTTTTTATTATTTAAAAATCGTTTGTAGGCAATAAAGTCAAATTAGTATTTGTACATATTATCACAGCTCTCAAATAATCAATTTCTTCTTGGCTGATATCCCACCCATCCAACTGTCCAATGCACTTTAACTTAGGGCAATGTCCCATTAATAGTTCAACGCTGGTAGATGTCAACCACATAGCACAGGAAAACCATAATTCCTCCAAATTAATAAAGTCACAATCTGCGCACAATCTAAACATATCTCCGTCAGTCATTCGTATAACTGAACCAACAGTTATCTTACTCAGGAACGGCGAGTTTGTTAAAATGAATCTAATAACATCATCTGATACTTCGCAGTAACAAAATTCCACATTCACTAATGACATGAAGTATGTGTCTAAGTTAGTGTGAGTAAGTTTCATCTGATAACATTCTAATGTCTGGAGATTCGGAGCCAAAAGGCAAATTTCCGACAGATCAAGCGACGTATTTTTATTATGATTTAATTTAAGGACTTGCAGTTGCGATCCCGAGTGCCTGAGAAACGTCAGAAGCTCCTCTATGTCGCATTTAGTTAATTTCAAAGTATTGAGTTTCCTTAGTTTCACTAGTTTTTCGAGAACACCGTTCTCGGCTCCGTCCAAATGTAAGTTTTCCAAAACGGGACACAAATTTAGAATGCTCTCCATTATGTCGTTCGATGTTCCGGTGTCGTGAAGATACTTTAATTTAGATTTGTAGCTGGGGAAATTATTATGGAGTAATAGGATTGCACTACCTGTGTAAGAATACGTTCTTAATGATACTAAACTTGGTAAATTTTCCAACAAATATGATATTAATTCAAATCCACTCCTTTCATCGTTTTCACAAATGTTTAATTTGCCGAAATATCCTATACTTAACATTTGAAGAGAGCTGCTTTCAAGATGTCTTATTCCGTTACCTGAGGAACAAAAAAAGTGTTACACTGGTATGTGGAAGTAGCTTAGAAGGTGAAATGTTTCACCCCGGTCGGTAACTCAACTATTGACTAGATATAACTGAACACATGAAAATATCGCAAGCTCGTGAGAAGTCGCTGAAGACTTTACTTTGGGCTCTTTGTAGATCACGGCAGGTGTTTTCAAATGAGGAAAAACTTTACGCGATTGAGCTTACGGAAGGGGGGATATGGCCCCCTAATCCCTGGAAAACGGGCTTCTCGCTAATATCTGGCTAAATATGCGAATTAGAGAATTTTTCTTCAGGTAAAAAATAAAGATCGTTTTATTATCTACAAAAATGGTTCCCATATTTTTTTTCGAAAATTGGATAGTTATCGAGATAATGAGTCTCCTCATTTCAGCTGCTGCTCTGCCTGTAGGAATTCTGCTGTCTATGCATTAACTTGTAAGCGGGCGGATGAATTGTTCCCTAACTCGGCAAAAAATTGACATTTTCCGATTATTCGAAGTTTATCACAATGGGAAGACCCGTGCTATCATTTTATGTGACTTGCAGCTCGTTCGTACTTGACAAAAATATTTGAAAAAGCGGTCAAAGTTTTTTTCCACTATTTCATTAAGTTGTTCATATATTTTTAAAAAATAGTCTTTTATCCTAATTTTTTCCATAGTAGAACCCTAGGAGGTCTTGAATGATCTCAGAATTTTTTTTTAATATCTTTCTTACGTTTTGATAAAAAATTGAAGTACGGACGAGCTGCAAGTCACATGGAATGATAGCTACGATGAACTTTGAATCATCGGATAATGTCAGTTTTTTGCCGAGTTATGGAACAATTCGTCTGACCGCTTACAAGTTGATGCATAGACAGCAGAATTCCTGAAGGCAGAGCAGCAGCTGAAATTAGGAGACTTTTAGGTCTCATTATCTTGATAACTATCGAATTTTCGAAAAACATGTCGGGAACTATTTTTGTAGATAATAAGACGATCTTCATTTTTTATTGGAAGAAAAATTTTCTATTTCACATATTTAGCCAGATATTAGCAAAAAACCCATTTTCCATGTTTTATGGGGGAATTTTCCCCCTCTTCCGTAAGCTAAATCGCGTTGTAAACTAAATCACGTTAAGTTTTTTCTCGTTTAAAAACACCCGCCGTGACCTACGAATTGAGCCCAAAGTGAAGTCTTCAGCGACTTTTCAGGAGCTTCGTTTCCTCCTTTACTGGACTAATAATATTAAATTTTCATATGAGCAAAAATTATAAACATACATAGATCCATACATAACAACCAATATATTATTACTCTCCTTGAAACACGTTTCAAATTGGAAATAGTTCAATACTATTGTTGATTGGAATTGAAAATTGGTCCATTTGATCCGTGACCATTTGAAATGGAGTCCATTAATATAATATGGAATGGAATTTAAATGGATATGGACCAAAAATTGGTTGAGAAGGGAACTAAGCTACTTACAGACAGACACAAGAATCTCATTAGGTATAACACAAACGCCTTTCAACACATTTTTCAAATAAATGTTTCCATTGTTAAGGATTATTGATATTCACTTATTTGTTCATGTAAAGATCAATAAGTTATACTTTGATCCTAGTAGCAATGGAGATTAAACTGGATCCACGAACCCATGTATACAAATCAGTTCAGAAGTTGAGAGGGGTAAGTGTTCCATTTGTACATTGGAGTGAAAAAATGAATACCGAATTTGCTACATTCTCGGGATTAGCATTATTTTTGTCTTCTTTCCCAGTCACATTGTAGCAATATGCAAAGGAAATAAATCCCGATTTAAATTTCAGAAAATGTGAAATGAAATTTTAATCTCACATGCCTCCATACAGTGAAAAAATGTATTCAACAATTGTTTTCAATAATCATTATCCTTTTTATCATATAAGGTAGTACCTACTGAATACTTGTCAATAATTCACTTCCAAAACGTCCAAAGTACTGAAATATCAAAAAGAACATAATCGCTCATAACTTCACGCATAATATTCGTCATCGTTATATCTCAATGGTGAATGGATAATGGCAAAAACAATAATTTACAGTAATTTATGAAAAAGCCCTGTGGGCTGAAAAAACAAGGTTAGGTTAGGCTAGGCCCCGTGCTCCGAGAGGCTGAATGAGAGAGGCTGGAAGTGTTCCAACCCTAATTTCTTATACAAGTTTCCGAGACACGGCGTGTCCAATAGGGTCTCTTCAGGAGACGTGGTCAGTTATGGGACTCGTACTATCCGAGCTGTAAGGGCTCCATGACCCTCCAACCCTCTGGATAAGCAATGAATAAAGCTTGAGCATGGGAACCTAAATAATTGCTTGCGGACCAAAAAAAATAGAGGATTACCTCGATAAAAAGTCCAACATGGTCTATTGCGTCCAAGGGTAACCGAGAAAAAACCTAGAGGAGTAAACCTTGATAAAAATTCCATATTACTAAAACTAAAGGCATCGTGCTCAGGGCATCGAAGGCTGGAACAGGCTGGAAAAATGAGGATCACGCTTCATCTATGGTACATTCAGCGGAATGCGGAATCACGGGAGTGGAGGGAGATTGTAGAAATCGAAAGCGATGAAGGAACCAGGCCAAGTGAAAAGAAAAGGAGAAGAACAACGGAAATGAGGGCCAAAATGAAGTAGAGGAGAAGCTTTAGGTAGAATGCAAAAGGAAAAGGAAAGAAGAGAAGAAGAGAAGAAACATAGTGGGTGAGACTTAATATCCGCACCGTATATTCGAATCGAAAGTGCGAGGGTTAGAGCATCGTTAACAATCCCCTTGGAGTATCTGACAAAACTACAATGTGATTTGCCTTAGCGGGGTAGTCCTACTCCTCGGCCCGGCTCGTGTGACTTTCATCCACAAACAAAAAATACGACGAATAGGCAAAGGAAAAGACAAAGCAAGGAATTACAGGATATTCAGACTTGTATAAAGACTTGGAAGAGCAACAACTCTTCAAAAGGAGAGACTTTATTCTAAGAACTCGAACGAGAGTTGGAAAGATGGTATAGCACGAGGACGCCTTCCATACTCCTAGTGAGAAGCTTACAAAACAATAATTTGAAAGGTAGAGGTAGGGGTAGAGTGCTCCCGGCGTCGGTGATTAGCATCAGTCGCAGAAATAGACTTACGTTGAATAACAGAATAAAAAAAAACAGGAATGAGGGCCAAAAAGAAGTAGAGAAGAAGCTTTTGGAAGAATGCAGAAGGAAAAGGGGGAAAGGTGAAAAGAGAAAAGAAAAGACATAGTGGGTGAGACTTAATTTCCGCACCGTATATTCTTTGTAAACTATTTGTAAATATTCTCGCATATAAAATATTTTACCTGTAAAACAAGCTTCCCCACTAATGTCTAGCGATACTAAATGTTTCAACGTCAATATCGCTTCAATAACATCGTCATTTGCCATATGAGGGATGATTAGACTTTTCAGTCCTTTCAAAGCTCTTATAAGTTGACTTAATAAATCCGGAAAATCCCTCACCCAAACACCCTTCAGATTGAGATGCTGCAATCTATGTCCACGTTCAGTAATCACTTTAAGAATTTTATCATAGTAAAATTGGGGAAAAATTCCTGTATCCAATTTTCTGACATCCTCCCTAAGTAAGACTTCGAGGCTGCTGAACCGAATACTCGCATCTAAATTCACTGAATTTAGAATTATATTTAGCAAATCCTGTAGAACTTCGAAAGTAGTTGGTGTTAAGTAATTTGAGACTACTTCGTAGTTCTTTCCCTCGTCATCGGAAAGAGCGTAAATAAGTTTGTTCGAGATGATTTTTAGGCACATAAGTTTTAAGGACGTTACCGAAGCTCTGGGAGACATCACTAAACACTATCAACACTAAACATCTGGTCGGGTTAGGAATAAAGCGGTTACTGAAAATATTTTCAGACGCCAAATGCCAGGGTTATTTTAAAAATAGTTTTGAATGTTGTCGTTCACTTTTGCCTTTTGTTTGAATTGTGTATCAACAGGTAGGTATTCATTAAAATTGATTATGCGGGAAAATAGTCTTCATTCAACATTCAACAACCAACGCAGCTTTTTTATACAGGGGTAGTCGAAAGTACAGTATTCAATTTTATATTAAGGAGGAAAACATTTTATAGAAAAAAGTTTTATTGAGAGTCCAAAAAAATGAAATTGTGGTTTTGAGCAATGGAATATACTTCAGATCGATAAAGTTCATATTTATATATTACACGTGATTATGAAGTATTGGCCCCACCTCCTCTGGCAACTAATTTATCTAAGTGATCGAATCGCGCTGACAGGTTAAATATATAGCTTGTCTTACTCACTTACTTGATTAAACTGTCAGGTGACACATTTTTTTCAATTCTCAGATGGAGTCTGCAGTGATACTTCATTTGAAAAATTATGAATATCTTATTCCAACAACATATTGATGTTTGGTAGATACTATTAGCAAAGAGAGGGACTGGAATACCCCTTTGTGAACCGGAACCCTTTTGCGGTGTCAGCTCTAACGTTATATTGTGAAAAATAGAAGCCAAAAAAAAAGTAAGATCTGACCATTGGAAAGATCTAGTAGTGCTTAGAGAATCAAAGATACTTCTGAGTGGCTGAGATGAGATAAATATTTCTAATTTTGTTTAAGGGAATAAAATTAGTGGCGCTCTTCACCCAGACAGCACAGGATATCCTTACGTCCATATTGAGACCTAAATTGGTCCCAACGTCCCAAACCTAATTTGTACGTACTAGGAACGTTCTAATTTGTACGTATTAGGGATGTTCTAATTTGTACGTCCTGGGGACGCACAAATTATTTTAAATGGCCCCATAGAAGATGCAACAGTGCATAACCTCAATCCTGATTTTCCTACAAAAATTGAACTAATATGTGGAAGGCATAAACATTTTTGGAAATTATTATGTTCTGATACTTATATATGAATGTATAAAAATTTTAATAAATGTATATAGACAGATTATGGTATTTATTCTCAATAAATTTTCCTGTGTCCGTTAAAAAGATCCTACGAAGGTCCATTAAAAAAAATTAGAGGACGTACTTGGGTGGTCCATTAAGGGACGTACTTGGAATGCTCTTATTAGGACTTCCCAGGGACGTATGGTTTAGTAACAAAAGATGCCCTCAGGACGTCCTGAGGACGGCTAAGGTTCTGGAACGAACGTACCTGGGACATCGAATGTCTAATAACGGACATCCTGGAAACGGTTTAGGTACGTACTTGTGCTGTCTGGGCAGTTTTTTTAATATCATTGAAATTTATGTATTTTGAGACATCAGGTAACAAAGCACTGAAGGCTGGCTTTTTTGTCTCCAAATTTAAAGTCAGTTGAAAGAGCCCACACCATTCATATTTCAATTTTCCATTTTTGTTTCACTCGGAGACAACTAGTTCGTGATTGTGAACATTATAAAAATATAAAAGCGTTACAGTAAAAGTTTATTGATAAGTTTAATATATGTACTAATAGAATAACAACCTAATTTCGACAATTACAAACTTTATGATCATCACACCAGCCTCCCCCTTTCCCAATTAGGACACAATGTGCACCACACGCTGCATCATTCAATTTGACATCTTTTGCTTCAACACTTAGTACATCACAAGTGAATCTTTTGAAACGTCCATGACCTGAAATTGATAAACTGATAAATAATAATTTCAATTATAACGATATTATCGTAATAAATACTACATGAACCCAAGCTTAGAGATGTTATTTCATGAACAATTAAACCAAAGTTTCGAGTAATTTCTGTAAAGCTTTTCGAATGAACACCTTGATTTTTTGCATTTTTATGAGTCATTTGAAATTCTCTTAATATTACAATAATTGATATGATGCTTCCTCAGTGTTATTTGTTGGTGGTGGACAAAATTATAATGGAAATTTATTATTCCAAATATTCCCATTTTTACAATGTTTTATGCCAGTTCGAATTCACAACGTTAGGAACATTTAAATAGTGCAACCTAAATAAGACTTTGTTCAATTTTTGAATGAACGTGGGAGAAATATTGTATGCAACTAGTGCAAGAAGTATTTTTCGTTATATTTAAAATATCAATTTAACTATTTTTTCTCCTTTTTGTGGAGCTGGTTAACTAGAAAGGTATTTGTCGTATAAGGGCAGTAATTTCCTCCACGATCATCACGGAACTTTCCAATTCTGAAATTACAGAATGCTGGAATTCTCTCTCTTGAAATAGAGAGAGTATCCTGCAACACTTCTGCCCCAATGCAATTCGGATGTATTATATTCTTTCTTAATATTCTTGTGATATGATATTATTCTCACACTGGTTAGCAATAATAATAGCTTTGACGGAGTTGATTGTCATCGTAGTGGCAAAGTTTGAGTAAAGTAAAAATTATTGCAGTTATTCCCACTTCACATCATGTGACTGCTAGTTCATATTCTCCGAACAACGCAATTGTAGAAAATTCCTTCAATAATGCACCAATTCACTTGTACAAATATAATCATTAATACAACGTAGAATGTTTCTTGAGGTATTCAGTGTTTACCTGGTATAATTGTGATTGAGAACTTTAGTTCAAATTATCTTTTTCCAATCCCATTTAAAAATATATATTTGGCATCTTCAATCGTGGAGAAAGTATAGTATGCTACTCGGATATAATGCAAGTTCGTGATGGTTCCGCAAATACGCATGTCGCTCACGCTCGGAACTTTCCACTAGCATCGAATTATCTTCTCACCCTGTTACAGAATATACTATTTTATATTCGTGAATATGGTACAATCACTATTCTCGTACATAAACACAAATACATTACAAGTTTTCGCAAGCTGCCATTCGCCATCACCGGTCGTGCTTGAGCTCCCAAACATAATCGATAGTATTCACTTGTGTATTCAGAGCACAAAAGGGCTTGTCGTTTGAGAACCAATCTTTGGAATTTGTCGAATGAGGCAATCTTATTTTTCATTCGAAAAACACACATAATTGTTTCCACTGTCTCAGTTTTATTGGAACCGTATAATATTTGGTGAGTGTACTAGGCAATAACAATAAAAGTATGTTTTCAGGTACCATCAACCACTTTAAAGCAACGCCCTCTATATGGAAGTAGGTAGTCCTGCTGAAATTTGAAACTCGCAGCTGCGCATTCTTTTATCTCATAATTTCTTGAATTTAGTATTTAGTATAGTTGAAAATTGGAACAAATAACAGCTAGCAATTATGTATTTTTAAAAAAGATATATAGGTGAATACTTATTTTGAAAAATATCTCACCTTGTTGATTTTTCACATGGCTGTCGACATCTTTGAAGGTGATTTTCGGTGGAGCTGATAAAGTTGAAACTATTAAACAACATAAAACACAAATCGTGACTGTTTGTTTCATTTTATATTTGTCGATACTCTACTCTTGTGAGAAAAACAATTTCATTGATATATTATCATTTGCGCGGACTTTTATGTATTTCAAGTAACTCACTGGGGAATTACTTTTCACCTCACTTTAGCGTGTATTTTTGTTGAGTTCTTAGGCCAGTTGTACAATCTATATAAGTATTATTTCTTTAAGTAGATTTTGTTTTGATATAAGTTTTCATTTTTTCAATATGTCTGTGTAATAAGACAATTTTTGTGACTAGACCATAATATACAACAGGGTCTCTAATGGCTTCTATGTACTGTTTTGCATAGCATTTTTTGATAGCCACACTTCTTGACATATGGCTTTGCCTTCAGGGGGAGCTATAGTCAACATCTTACCCGATTATTTTTTGTTTTGCAAAAGACAGCAGACAATTATTCGTAAAAAGAAAAATCCCTATGTTCACTTGTAGTTTAATTATCCAAAGAATAAACTCAATATGCTAGAAACTCCGGCAATTGAATATAACCCAATTCCAATGATGCAATTGAATTCAGGTTTGTGTTTAATAAACCCTACAAAATGCAATACGCAGATATACAAATGGCTTAAAAATGGAAGAAGGCTCAGTATGTGGAGCTTACTCCAATGCACTGAGCCTGAGGATTAAGTGAGGAATGGGAAACAATACCAGCGTGGTTCAAACATAAATGGTTGGTATTCCAATTACCACAAAAGAGCTAACCAGTAAAGGAATTTCTGGCAAAGACATAACAATCTGCACTGATAGTAGACAAGCTCTATCAGCCTTGAACAGACAACGTGTGATATCGGGGCTAGTAATAAAGAGCCACCAAGATTCAGCTAACGCCGCGGCAGATAACAATATTATCCTGAGATGGGTTTGAAAGGCACGACAGGAGTAAACGTAATCGCATTACCGATTCCTTAACCAGGGAAGCAGCTGAACTGAAAAATTCAGGGCACAGTGACACCTACGGCCCAACGACTTCGACAATTGCGGAACTAGCCAAAGGTTACACCCATGCTCAATCCCTTGAGAGATGGGATGGAAGGAAAAACCTACGTTTAACAGTAGGATTTCTGACTGGCTACTGTCAACCAAGGAAACACCTCCATACTATGGGGCTAGTGGACACACCTCTATGCAGGATGTGTCAACAGGAAGATGAAGCTGTCAGACATGTCTTATGCGAGTGCCCAAAGTTATGAGTGAGTGAGTGAGTGTTCGGTGAGTCGCCTATGCCTGCCGATATAATGAAGATCTCCTAGTGACCTGTCCACCTTCATGTGAAAGACAGGATGAACGATGACCTAGGAGGACAACTCCTCGGAAGGATGTACAATGGGTCACATGTAGAATAAGTGCTGTGAGTGCTACACTCACCGTTCCTACTCTACAGATACAGATACTCCGGCAATTAACGGTATGATGAAGGATTCTTCTATTCATGGAAGTGAAAAGTACAAAATATACTTCATCATATGTACAATCTCAAATAATACCATTATTATTCACGGATTATATGGGTACTGTTTCTGAAATATTTGGTGTTTGCTTTTTTGGATTCTTTTTACTTTTCATGAATTGTATTCACTACTCATGAATTGCTTTTCACAAACCATATGCTTGAGACTTTTCACTCAAGAAGTTCTCAGACAATACTGTATATTGATCTCTTCCTTTATCATAATCTTTTCACTCAAGTTGATACTTTCGGCCATTCCAAATGTTCTTCTCATGCTTAATATGTGAAATATCAAAAACTTGTTTAATGATACTATAGATAACGTCTTTATACTAATAAAACAACGCTTGGAATTCATTAATAGCTATTTTCCTATTTACGAATGAAATGATACTGGCCTAATGGGGAATAACATTTTACCAAGCAGAATGTGATGTAAGTCTTTTACAAAGTATGGTCAGTGAATTGTAAACGGTAGTGCATGACCCCCATGAGATAAATAATTAGAGATAGTAGCATTTGAATATTTGTATGTTGATTGCGAACATGAAACTAATTAACCAAGTGTGTTCGCTGTTCTATTGTAAACAAGACATCCGACTTTTATGCTTGTATACTGGATAAACCGTTCCGTGCCAATCTATTGAAAATTAACTTCGTTTCATCCTGTAATAACATCAAAATTTCATCACTTACTGAACACAAAAACTGTGTGCAATGTGAATACGGCTCAGAAAAACACAAAAAGATTACACGTATAGTGGCTTTGTACAGTCAACAAATGTCTTAGGTTCTTTTAAATCAATTTGTTAATTTTCTCCCACTAGCACCCTGCTTTTTATCATCTGTCTGCTGATTCTTACAGTACCCACACCCAGTCAAGGTTTCAACTCTTCACGTTTTTGTGCTTTTGGTTTGGTTTGGATTGAGAGAGGTAACACGCTGTATCTCAGAAATTCATCGTACAGTATGTAACGTTCTATTCTCTTGGGCGCTAGAGTGGTCACCTGGGCCAAATGCAGACAAATTATTATCAAAATAAGTACATGATTTTAATTTTTAAATTATAGGAAAGTTTAAGATACTTTTCCCCATACAAACTCATGTACTATACATAACCTTGATACGATTTTTAATCGCTTAAAATTTTTGATTGAGATGGTTCGTTAATAAACTTGTTTGGTTCCTAAAAATCTAAGAATAAGAATAAGGTTGAATGCTTAATATTTTTTTGATTTATGTGCTCGTTAGCTCAGGGGCTGGTACATTCCAGATAAAGTTATATCGCATTCACATGACCACGTATGCCGCAGATATTCTATTTTTATTTCGACTGAAGGGAAACTTGGGAAGGGAATTTGTCGGTACATTTTCATGAATGTTAAGTGGTTATCAATCTATTCATTAAGAGCGCTTTCAGACGAGATACTTTGTGGCCGGCTACTAGTGTCCGAAAAAAATCTCGTGGCTAAAATAACATCACGGACACGTATTCCTTATCTGTGTCCCGTGTGAATGCGTCTATTTATATTGATGTATTTTCAACTCCGCGGTTCTTTTCAGACACTAGTAGCCGCCCACAAAGTGTCCTGTCTGGCGCTCTTAAAATTTCTATGAAATATGGAAGTTGCCACGAAAATAATAAATTTGAAAAAAAATTTGATCATTAAACTAGAATTTATAATTCCCAAGTGACCAAACCAAACAAGAAAGGAATTACCAATATCAATTCTATGATAAACAAATCAAATATGTACATGTACAGTCAACAGCAAACAATATTTTTGAAATTATATTCCCAGGAAGTGGAAAAAATTCCTTTCCTTGAAAATTTGATGTGAAATGGTCTACTTGCCTTCCCTTCTCTCAAAAAGAGGGAGATGGTTCGATTTCCATTCTGCGTGAAATTTTTTTCAGGCAAAGTCGTATACACGAATAAGACTATCAATAAAAAATGTTGTGGAAATTTGTAGTAATCTGCAAAAAAACATTATCAGTACCAATAAAAGAAGGGCATCGTAAAAACGGCTTTATTACAGTACTAATGATTACTCGGCGCATTTTATTGTTGAATTTTTCATTCTCTGCTCGTTGTGTGGTCTCAAATTAAAAAGGACGACCGATAAAAGATTTTTTGTATTTTTAAAAGTACAAAGGAGAATGCAAACAGCTTTTTTTTAATGGTTGTTCACGTCCATTGCTGCATGGAATATGGGAATAATTTGTACGGTGAGTTTACTTCGGTTTTCAGTAAATTTGGATCGATATTTTGAATTGAATTGATGAGATCGGGTGTATTGTGAACAAATCTGAGGTGGCAGAAGTGTAATGTACGTACATAGTATTACTTAGTTGGTATTTTTATTTGGAAAGTATTGAGAAATGTTAAATGAAATTATCAAGTGGATGTGAATATCTAAAGATGGGGATTAATTGATGATAGTGTGAGAAAAGTGATAAAAATAATAGTGAGATAAAGTAGGAAGCTGTGTTATTGTTTACGGAATGCACAGATGCATTATGTGTTCAATAAAGCATGTACAATTTATCTAGAATAAATTTATCTGGAACAAAATAAACTTAGTGTTAATGGAAAGCGATGAATATAAAGAACTGTTTTTATTGAATCCTGTGAACTTGAAGTTTTGCGCTACAAAATTTTTTTATCTAGACCACCTCTGAAATTAGTCATTTACGAACCAAAAAAAATGTGTGAAATCATACATTATACATACGTTGAAAAGTGTGCGTGAATGAAGAACGCTTTTTCTCCACGACTAAATAATAACGCACAAATTATTTTTACATATTTAGCTGCATAATGATTCAACTTCTTCACACCAGTGAATGATAAAAAGAATTCACTCTCGTTAGCCAATCACATTCTATTATTATCAGAATTCACGCTAAAATGAATAAATCAAATCGTCTCTTTAAAACGTCAAATACCTAAGAACGCAAATCGCTTCCGACAGCGCGTCGTTTAAAACGTCAAAATAATTATAAAATCATAATTTTACATATTATAAGAGGAAAAAATGGACAACAGTAACGACAGTGAATATGTACGCCTCCCGGAATTAATTTCATTTATAAATGTAAGGGTTCCGATTAGAAATATGAGTTAAGTGTATATATATTTACTCTTTACATTTTTATGAATATGCTCTATAGCCTAGTGGTGGTTGACTATGGCGCGGACGATCGAGTGTTCGATCATCATTGGAAGTTTTTTCTTTTTAGTCGTGGAGAAAGTATAGACTTTTACTTGTGTAGAATGGCTAACTCACTCTCTGCGCTCCCTCGTTTTGGAAACTTCATCCGCGTGAATGATCCCCTTCTACACTCGTTGAAGAATATACTATTATATGGTACTTTCATTCTAAAAGCGTGCGTAAATGACCAATGCTTTTTAAATGGGGTTTTCATTCTAATACTGTTTTTTAGCTACGTGATGATCGAGTTGCCTTGAATTTAGTCGTTTGCTGTATAAACTATTGTGCTGTCAGTAAATTTTACAGAAGTGTCAGACATAGTGAAAAATATTTTCAATTATAATTGCACAAGTGGTTTGTAATTATCGGGTAAATTTGGGTTGTTTAATAAGAAACTGTTTCCTAGCAATTTGATGAGAATAACTGTCAACTATTGAAAACACGATACCGAAGGTGAAGTGTTTTTAGGTTGACAGTTATTCGAGTCAAATTGCTAAAGAAAACAGTTTAAAATTTGAACAACACAAATTTACCCAATATCAATACAAGCCTCTAGTGTAATTCGGCAGGACAATTTAATGAATGAGAAATTTGGAAACATATCAATGGAAACTTTATTTATGAAACATTAAAAATAAACATATTTTTATTTTAATGTACAATTATTAAAAACGCAGTTATTGAAATTCATACTAGGAACAGTTATATTGATGAACAAATGAATAAGTGAAAAACCACTAGTGTATTTGTCGCTGTAAAAGTTAAAGCTAACTTTTGCCGCTGTCAAAGGGACAATTGCACTGTGGCATATGCGATTTTTTATACATGAATTGAATTGTTAGTAATAATATAACAAGAGAGTGAGAATAAATTGAAAATGATTTGACAGCTTTTTTGAAAACTCGTTGCCAGGCAACAGTCACGAGAGGCCGCAGGGCTCGAGTGGCTATTTTCAAATGGCAACAAGTTTGAACAAAATCTGTCAAAATATTTTCTAATTTATGGAACTCGCGAGTTATATTTGACTAGATTATTTTTTGATTCACAAACTCTTACAATAAAAAAGATCAATGAAACTATCATAAAATTATTGAAAAATTCAATTCTTTTCTTCTCATGTTATAAGCCCAATCTTTCAAAATCAATGCCAGAGTAGCTGTTGTAGTAGATTGATCCAGAATATAATTTCTTTCTTTGGTGAAGGTCTTAAATTGTCTCCATATATAGACTAATTACTTATTAGAGTATTTTTTAAAGTAGTTTATAAAATCTTTTTCGTTATTTCTGCATCAGAAAACGTACTAAACAGATAATTTTCACCCATATAATATATCGCGTAATTATTTTGACAACTATCTGACACTTACTAGGCAAATAAAAGCCACACATCAGAAGAGATTTATTCCCACCATGATAATGACATATTTGGTAGAAACTTACCCTTGTGACAAATAAAGAAGCATTTCATTGGTTTTGAGAAACGTCAAAAAATAATCTGTTATATTTAACATTTCAATTACACCTATTTTAAACGGAAGAACCTCGAGAAGAATGCATTTCTTCGGATTGCACTCCATCTGAAATTAGAATTCGTTGTGTATATATTTGTTTATGAAACATTTATCCGAGCACATTTTTTCATTTTCCTTTCATGTGGTCATAGATAAAGTTTTGTATGACACTTGTGCGTGAAGTACTTTTGCGCACTAGTTGCGAAAAAGGCACTCAATACGTTCGTGCCTTGCATTTTCGTAACTCTTTCGCAAAAGTATAACTTCACGCACGTATCATAAATAACCATAATGTATCAACAACACCTCGAATAAATTTTGTAATATTCACTTTCGAGACGCCATCAGTGTTTCGTCTTATAATTTGTTTCGCTTGTTATTGTCAAATGATAAATAAAGCTTGGTTAATCAGCATTCGGTTTTATCTCATTTATTTATTTTCATGCCATTAAAAACGCTTCTGACACAACAACGTAGTTGAATCAATTTAAAAACGATATTTCTATCTAAATTGAGAAAAGAACATATTCGACCTTCTTATACACATGGGAGAAATAGGTACATCGAACTTAAACTTGCTTCAAGGTCCATTTCTTGAAATATACCAGAGGAAGAAAAGTTGTTCCGAAATTTTAATGATTTACGTCACAAAATGAATTTACATGGGTGGAGTCCGGATATAAATACAGTGAAGCATCCCTAAATTGTATCAGTTCTCATCAGTCAGTCTTCAGACTAGCAACACAGACCTATTTTTTCTAAAATGTTCAAATTGGTGGTGTTGTTTGCTCTCGCAGCCATCGTTGCAGCTAAACCAAGTGGAGTTTATGTACACACACCCACAGCCGTAAGTCACAGCTTCAGAAGTGAAATAATCAATCAACCTCTAGTAGCTGCACACACCATTGTTGAAACTCCAGTGGTAGAAAGCGTTGTGGCTAAAGTGGCTACTCCAGTGGAAGTCGTACCGTCAGCAGTAAGCCGTACATTCAGAAAAGATATCATTAGCGAACCCGTCGTTGCTGCTGTAAGTACTCCAGTTGTTGAAAATGTTGTAGCTAGAATTGCTGAACCAGTAGTAGCTGAAATAGCTCCTTCTGCCGTAAGCCATAGTTATAGAAAAGACATCATCAGCGAACCGGTTGTAGCAGCTGTCAGAACACCTGTCTACGAAAATGTCGCTAGAATTTCTGAACCAGTAGTAGCTGAAATAGCTGCTCCCTCTGCCGTTAGCCACAGTTATAGAAAAGACGTTATCAGCGAACCAGTTGTAGCAGCTGTCCGAACACCTGTTTACGAAAATGTTGTTGCTAGAATTTCTGAGCCAGTAGTAGCTGAAGTAGTTGCTCCTTCTGCAATAAGCCATAGTTTTAGAAGCGACATTATCAACAACCAAATCGTATCTGCTTACGCTGCACCTACTCTAGTTCAACAACAATATGCTGCTCCATATCTTCATTACTCCGCTAATGTACCCGCTGTTTACGCATGGTGAAGGGAGGCTGATGAGAATTATAGTATTGCTTCAATTGTAAAGATTTACTTTTAAGTTAATAAATAGATATTTTGAATTGAAAAAATTATTCAGTTCCTTCCTTTCCTATAAAGACACACAAAAAGGAGAGTAACTCTCCACGTTGTTCTCATTTTTCATACTCGATGTTGTAATTATAGTTGAAGACACTTGTGTTGTTTTATTGAAAACAACCAAAAAACGGAGAACAATCTCTAAAAAACGGCATATATCAAATATCCCGTGAATCTACTTTTATATTATTGATTTTATTTGGATTTTAAATTATATTTCCTGAAAGATCGTAATCTGTTAAATATAATTTTCCATTATATTCTTTTACTTCGTTTCCACGGTAGTTTAAGCGTAAATCCTGGAAATATCCCTTTCAATTTGTTCTGAAATGGAACGACAACAACGTTGTGTTATCATCAGTTGACAGACTGTCTGTGGCGCGAATCAATAGGCTTAATATTTGATAGATGATTGCTTCTTTTTATTTTTCCAAGGAAGAGATTATTATATAAAACTCCGTGTACTTTATCTTGTCACAAGTGAGAAGATATTAGAGAACCATTCTATTGATTATAGGGTCTTAAAAGAATTATCAGCTTCGGTGTTTGAACACAATTATATTCTATTTATTTGGAAATATTTATCATCAAAATTAGTCGATTTAAATAAATGAATTACAATAGGGCAGAGTAGGACAAGTGAGACAACTTGTTGTTGTGGCTCGGAAATGGAACATCCATATCACATACATGTGTTTATGAACCGTTATTGTGGCTCTGTTCGTTGTTTCCACGTTTTCCGTCGCTGCTTCAAATTGACCAAATTCTCTTCTTATTCTTGATAGGCAACTACGTCAATGAAAACTGTAATTAGTGCACGAGACTTCAACATGCGGTGTGTGTATAGGTATACATGTTTGCGAAAATAATTGCTCACCTCATTTTCTGTTGAGAAAAATGCTAATATGCCGCTGGTTCCAGAAGGAAGGCGACAATTGTCCCGTTTTGACTTATGTTTATTTACGATAAAAAAAACGATGACGTTGCCAAACTAAATATTGTGATGTGGCCAAGCTGTACTTTTTAGAACTTTAGTTCTTTATGTTAGGTTGGTCTGACCGTTACGTTACGTTGTTACGTTATGTGCCTTGAGCACGTGGGCTCTCGCGCCCTCCACTCAGTCTCAGAGCTAGTCTCTTGGCGCAAAATTTTGATTGTCATCATAGATTGTATCATTAATTACAGTTAATAAAATACTTAGTATGTACTTTGTATCAATCATCTTAATGATAAGATTTTTATAATTAATCCTACTGTGTATTTTTGTTAAATGGAGTTTCATACAGAGTAAAATAAATTCTTATATTAATATGTGTACCTATTTATTTATTGATTCAAAAAAATTGATTATTGCTTAAAAGGAACTAAAGTTCTCACCGTGTGTCCCACGACACTTTCTTCAATTTTTTCTTCACTTGAACATTAAAAACATTCAATCATTCACATTTGAATATGTAACAATGGAAATAATAATTAATAATAATGGATACAAATAGCGAATACTATTACTTACGTCTCTTACAGCAGTAAGCGGGAGAAGCGGGCACTATTGGTTTTTGAAGTTAAAAAGAAGGAAGAAGGTATCTCAGAAGTGTTTGAAAAGTGATTATTTACACTTAATCCGGCAACATAAAGATAACTGTTGGAAATGTTTATTAATACTGCATATTGCTCCACAATGCTATTAATTTTGTAGTATTGTTATTTCCAGAACATATTATCAATTGTCATATTCTTTTCAATTTAATTGTAATAAATATAATTAAAGTAACTTGGCTATCTGTAATTCTCCACCATCAACAATGACCATAATTTGAATAATGTGAATCTGAATCTTCTTATGTTTGAATAAGAAACGAAACAGAAAAAGTCTTACATTTTGTTTAATGCGTAGATACATCTGAAAAATATACTGCAGATAAGAGCAGAAATCGACTTATGACTAATGTCTTTGCTATCAAGGCATATTAAATATATTTGGAACACGACTGTTGACTACGTTTTCGGAACACACCCTTTAGTAACTAATCTGGTAACTTTTAGTGGTGTGAGTTAGGCTTTTCAAATTACTCCTCCTGGTTTTTAAATGAACTATAGGAGGTAAAATATTGACTTATTATTAGGTGGTCGTGGACAAAACAATTTTATTTGTTTCAATCTTCATTATATTTGAACTACTGTATGGTTCAATTCAACTTGTGACGCGCTCCGCTAACACATCAGCTTTATCAAACGAGTGAAGGTATAATAGAACATTTTTTATTTATACAGTGCATACATAAGAAATTTCAGGAAAACTAGAAAAAATATTGGAAAACATTGACCTGGCAAGGTGCTTTAACACGACATTCTATGAATATCAACATTGTTGAATAAGTTTACCTGAAAATTGATTCACAACAATCATTCCTGAACTATCCCTAGGTAAATAGGTTTAATAAGAGGGAATGGTTGATATCTATTCAGTAGTTGAAAAGATTACCTGAATATTTGTTTTTATTTATCTCAAGAGTTTCTTGAATATTTAATTTGAAGTATTCAGGTTCTACATGGAATGTTAAAAAATTTGTGCTGAAAGTGTGTTGGTTTGCTAATAAATGATTTAAATAGATAGAATCTGAGTTTTTGGAATTTTAGTTTTAAAAACTCTAAAAGTTCTACCGATATAAATTTGGTCACCGTTGTCACTACCACATATTAATTTTCAAACTCCCGATTTGTTCAATTTTGAAGCTTTGAATTTGTTATTTTTAATGAATTAAGATGAATTTCAATCGGTTTTAAAGCAAATATTCATGTCGAAAAATTCCAAATATGATTTAATTTTCAACGATGACATTTCAAATTCCAATTTTAAATTCATTATTTCTATTAAAATGAAAAACCTACTAGTTGAAAAGTCTGTTCCAGTATTTTTCTATTTATGATATCGTCAAATAAATTTGGATCGTAATTATTATTAACTGCTATTTGTTTCATGATATTCAGTAGGCACTTTGCTGTAATTATTAGTATTAAATGGGACTATTAAAAGTCTGTGTATTATACTATTGATAGCTGCTAATTTATGATTGAATATGTGGACCGAACTTTTATAAATTGTAATGCCTGTATGTGATGGTTTGTGAAATATAAAAAAATCGTGGTTATAAATTGAAATGTGGTTTTCCAGAATAATCTATTTTTAGAATTTCAGTTCTTTATGTCAGGTTGGTCTGACCGTTACGTTACTTGGAGCGAGGGAGGTCGCGATGCAAAAGATCTGACCGTTACGTTAAGTTGGTGCGCTATGTGCCTTAAGCGCGTGGGCTCTCGCGCTCTCTCCTCAGCCTCAGAGCTAGACTCTCGGCGCAAAATGTTGATTGTCAGCATACATTGTATTATTGATTACAGTTAATAGAATACTTAGTATTTACTTTGAGCCAATTATAAAAAATGCCGAGACTCGTCAACTTTTGAATTGAGTTGTGCGTTATGTAAACATAAATGTGAATGTACAGGGTGATTCACGAAAGTATGCCATAGTCGGTGTTGTTTTTTTTAATGAAACACCCTGTATATTTGCATATTTTTGAAATCCTCTCAATGAACCGATTCCATCAAACTGAACGATTGGTGTGGAGGAACTTCGTGGATTGAATATAGCAGCAGCCTATAATACCACAGTATAGAAACGAACAAGTAGTATAACTCTTTTTTTTCATTCATTTCATTCATAAATTTCCAGAGCTTTTGATGACCTTGAACGGATCGCTTTACGATTCATTTTACCATAGGCGTAGGTGGCATGAGTTTTAAAATGACTTGAACGTGTTAAATTTTTTTCTTGAATATTGTAGAACAGTACACTGATGAGTGAATAAAACAATAGTCTTATGAAAAATATTTATTGGTTTTTCCATATTACAATTTTCATTTTGTTATGATTTTGAAAATTTTCATTAACAAATAATGTGTAATATAGTCGTAAGCTAAAGAAAAGTTTTATTGAATGTTTGATTGGGAAATCAACACAAGGATGTACAAACTCTGTTGTTTGACTGATATTTATGAGTGATTTAACAATATTATCTTCCGTAGCAACTTTCTCAAAATTCATTTTGAATAATGTTTCTAATGATGAGATGTATTGTACAAAATTCTTATGCGGCATATTCAAGTTTTCAAAAGTATCCTTATTCGTATTTTCATAAGCTCTAAGGTAACAGTATAAAGTAGAATCGTCTAAATTCTGATACGCTTGTGAATACGTCTCACATACGCTGCATGTATGAATTTCCGAACATTTTTCAATTAAATGACCACAAAAGTAGCGAAAAAAATTCTTTCCCAATAAATAATTTGTCTGAAAGTCTCTAGGCATTGCAGTATTTGATGAAAGAAATATTATTGGTATAGCCTTTTTTAAAAGATGTTTTCTTTTATGAGGTTACATAATCATGTCTGGTTGAAAATGAGCACCACATAAACGATGACTACTATTGTATAGGGTTTCTATTTTTGGCATCAAGTCAGGCCTATCGCATGCTTGGAGCCAAACTTCAGCTCTGAAACAAAAACAACAAATTAAATCAATGCATGAAACTAAGGCTCATAAATGTGATATGAAGATCAAATAATAAAGTATTATACTTTTCGTATGAAAATACAAACAGTTTATCACTTTTCTGAATCCTTTGGAAAACGGTAAAAATTTTTATCACAATTATAATATTTATTGTTACATCCACGAACTACACACACACTACCCATTTTCTTCTTTTTAATGGTATCCATTACAAAAAAAATGGTTATAAACTATAAAAATAATACCAAAACCCCGTAAAAATTGAAGCTGTAATAAATAATTTTATTCGCAAATTCACCACTGGCACTTTGGTTTGATCGCAGCACAGCACTGGCCTGCACTGGCCGCCGGATGAGATATCCGAACGACGTTGTAGGTCACAGAAAGCTCGGTAGTGTAACGTCACGAGATAACATATTGGTTCGTTCCTATACTGTGATAATACTATATTTGAATATGTTTAAATTCTCTCTGATCATCAACACTCCAATTTTTGGCCGATGATTTTTTTCAAGTTCGAATTTTTTATATGTAATGATATTATAGCTCATTAGACTGGCCTAAAACAAGTAATAAAATGTCAAGGTATTTTGCTGCAATCATTTAGTAGGTAATTTGGACTCGTCATACTTGCTTGAGCCTCGTTTCATTTGCTTTTTCTACTACCTAAATATTGAACTATATGATCAACATTAAATACATGCTGTTATCTTATCAAAAATAAATTATTCCAAGGTAAACATTTTAGTCACAAAGAGTCAGTCCTACAGTACCGTTCGATATTAATGAACATTTTAACGACAAATAAAATAGTTGAACAATCATTATTTTTAATTAAGTGGGTGATTCGTTTATAACGATGAGTGTGTCATTGGCAAACGAAGGTAATACATAGTGAAAACAAAATTTGTCTCGGTAAATATGCTTCAAATTCCACAACACGTACTTGAAAACTTGCGCTGTTCTATTTGTGGCAGTTACCTCAGCTCTAAGCCTTTAATGGTGCGTCAAGAAAATCAACAAGTGTGTGGAAAGTGTTATAAACTATTACCAACCGATGAAAAAAACAAGTGCGTGCGACAAATTGGTCTAGAAAGAGTTTCGGAAATAATAATATTTCCATGTAGATACAACACTCAAGGTTGTCCTTACAAATTCAATTGGTGTGGTGAAAAAGATCATGAAGCTAATTGTTCCTACAGAAGTTTAATGCCCTACCAAAAAGAGTCCTCCCAATATTCCAACAGTGACGATATTTACGAAAAAGTCTTCAGCAACAGCGTAAGAGAGCTACACTGCGAAACCAATCAAATAAAATCAACACTAACTTACAAAATTGAAGAACATAATAATGGATCCAAAAAATTATCATATACGTTAAATGTTAAAGGTAACTGTGATCATCAACTGATTATTAGAAACGCGAATTCACAGGAATCCGAGGAAGTCGATATAAATATGGATGGAACTGTTCACTTCGGAGATAAGCCGGAATTGATAAATTCGGATATCAAAGTAAATCCTGTTCATAATATTTACGAATCGCTAAGAAGCTATGACGTCAGAGAAAAAGTATGCGCTAACTGTGGTAAATCACCGGATAACAATAATTGCTTACAAGGTCATGCTGATTGCAAGAATTGCATATCAAGTATATGCTATGACTGTATCAAAGCCATGGGAAAAGAAGACAAAGCTTTTTGTAAAAATTACAGCAAAGGTTGTGTTAAAAGATTAGATTCGGATAATATACATAAACATGAAACAAATTGCCCTTACAACGATTTCAAATGCATATTGGTGCCATGTGATGTAACTGCGACCTTTATTAATCTTAAACAACATATTAAACAAGATCACACTTCCGAAATCTTCATATCGAACGAAGTAACCAAGAAAGTGACCAATAAAGATGAAACTTTTGTTGTTTTTTGTCATGGTGGTATTTTTAAATGTGTATACTTTTATTATAAATCGTTTGTTGAGTTTTTTGTCACTTATGTGGGTCCTAGTAATGAGGCTGTGAATTTTTATTATGAAATTATTGTAAATATTAAAGGTTATGTGATATCTAGAAAATCTAAATGTTCTAATTGGAATAACGTCATGCTGGAGAAGGGTATAACTTTTGAAAGGAATGAACTATTAAGCATGCATGAAAAGAAGTTGAGTGCTGAAGTTACGCTGAGGATTATCAATAAAAAATGATTTGATCAGTAATAATTTGTTTCATTGTTGGTGAATATTATAATTTAACTAAACGAATTGAAGCATTTTGTTGCATTGTTGGTGTGAATTCGAGTGAAATTTGGGATCCTCCAGATGCAAATCAACTTAGCAACAGCAATGAGAAAATGTCATTGGGAAAAATAATATTCCCAAGGAAGCTAGCTCCCATTCATTCCATTTCACGTGATATAATGGTTAGACCAGGTGAACATCCAATATTCTAATTCCTTTATTTCGACGTTTCGGTAGCGTTCCAGCTACCGTTGTTGTTCCAGCTGTCATTGTGTCAGATAGGGACCAAGAATTATTTTATTACTAGTAAATTTTGACAACGCTAGCTGGAACGCTACCGAAACGTCGAAATAAAAAATAAAAAACATTATTGTGGTTTGATTCCCAAAGGAAAATAGGAGAAAAAAGAATAGGTAATGCCTCAAGGAACGTACAGAAGATATTTAACATCCAATATGATGGACTGAAATTTATTCCTCTGAGATAAGTATATTTATCATTACTAGAAAATTTTAAAACGATTATTCAGTCAATTTAACCACTGCACGACATTGTTGTTGGAATCAGCGACCTTTGCTGTGTGTATTGCTTTTCTTATCAAAAAATCTCGAATCTAAAATTCCACATATTTATCATAACCAACCATAATTTTTATGAACATTATATTGCCTTATAGTGAAAAAATATATTTCCCTAAAAACCGAATTATTTATGGTATTGTCTTTTGTTCATGAAAGCTACCTACATGCACTATTCAATACACTGAGCTTTTGAAATGTTTCTAAATATTTAGAAATATATTAAAAGTTCACGGTGTATTAAGCAGTATGGGTAACTTCCGTACGGTTCTCTAAATAATTAGGTTACTTAGGAAAATATATTTCTCATAAATATTTGACTATGTCGAACAACAAAGATGACTTTCGTTTTGTATGTGTGGACTAGTCAATCGAATTGGTCGATGGTTAGTCTGGATACGGATTGAAATTACAGTATTTTTATGACAAACATGTATAAATCTAATAAAAATTAATGGTCTCTATTAATGCATAAAACTGTTAAGTGGAAAAGCAGGATAGGAATAAAAAACTTGCTGCTGAATATTTTGATCTATTAAAAATCAAACTATACATTTTTAAAATAGATACCATACACTTATAAAATGGAAACCATACATTGTTAGAATTAAACATACATACATGATCTAAAACATAACCAACAATGGTATCTACAAGATAGCCTTGTCTATCCTTAAGTGTGCTCATCAATGCTTTCCCATAGTAGTTTTTTGGAGTTCTTGGAGTAGATCTGACAGGTTTAATTGAGAAATGTGTATTTTTGAGGTACATTTCGCTTGCTTGTTACTTCTACCTATTTGAATATAATTGTCATTTATTTCCTTACCTTACCAAAGATATCTCACAATTCTTGTAATTGCTATGAGTTTAACAATTCATTCATTCTATTATTAAACTTATTTTTGTCCAGAGCACTTCAACCACATACATCACAAGAACGAAATAATTGGTAAAATTGCAAAAACTGATCCAATTTTACATGCAGACTAACGCCAAACGTATACAGGTGGTGACCGTTACTGAATAATACGGAAGGGTGGGGTGAGAATTCTTTGTTTCAATTGCCACATAATTTGTAGACTTATGTGATTTCTTACGGGTGACGAAATATGTGATTTGTAGCAAATAAGTTTTTTTTTCTCGTATCAATAAATGTACAATTATACTGGAATACATATTTTTTCGGTATAAAGTAGATCTTATTTGAGGCTAATAATCTATAGGCTTATTTGAAAAATGTAAATTTCTGTCAAAACTTTCAAATGATTCACTCTAAATATTTAATTTGTTGTTTTAAAGTGATGGAATATTATTGAAGATGTTAGGTTTTCTTCTGGGTAATGAAAACAATTTTTACCCAAATAGCATTGTTATATTTTATATCAAAATATTATATTATGCTTCGTAGACTTTCATAGTTCCTGAAGAAAAATTTTAAGAAGGTGTGCATAAAGGAGAATAATTTTTGTCACATTAAAGATATTACACACGAATAAATCATTTTTTTTATATCAAAATTTCCCAATATTTTCAAGTTAATATGTCCTCTTGATAATAAATAAGCAATGTTAGTTTTAAACTGAGGGGGGTCAAACAAATCAGTTTATTTGTCGATAAATAACTTCTCTCGGTGTGGGAAATCAGAAACTGTAATTAGTGTAAAGCTATCTACATTCAATTCACTAGATAATATCAATGTTGCCATGTTTCAAGTATGAACTGAATATATCATAGGTACTGTAAAAAACCAAGACATACTCCCTAAATATGTTTGTGATATCAATAAAACTAACATTTTCTTTGTGCCTCAATTTTTTTTAAATGAACTAAAATTGTGTATTTTGTTCGGTTTATCGCATAGATTTGAAGTTCTAAAATAACAAATAATATAACTAGGATATTTATAAGAAGGACAAAACACCTATTTCCGTCAGGTTTTTCCTTCAGGGTGTCTATTCACTAACAGTGAAATCTCCTACGATAATAAACATTTATAGAGTGCGCATGCGAGATCTCTCCAAACTGCAGCTCTCACTGTTAGTGAATAGACACCCTGTTGATTGAAAGGGACATGGCAAATCTTTTTCTTGCAATATTCCACATTAGTCTGCAAATTCAGTTTAAGTACTGAGCCAAACTAAAGCTATAGATCTACTTCGCGGAAAAATGTGAAAATACTTTATCTTCGAATTGAACATTATGACAATTATCCTTATCCACACAAAATACTCAAACACCACTTTTTGTGCGTGGCTCTTTTGGAAAACTGAAATCAACCTATCTCATTTTACCATATGTTATTGCTCTGATAGCAATTGTAACACTTACTTATCTTTGTCCATAATAAAAGTGTGGCGAATAATAAATAAATTAATATTTTCAACTTGAATCAAATAAACACTTTTCTCACCTTTATTAATATCAAAAATATATTCGGGTTTCCACACGAACAATCAAATATCGGCTAGTTTATAATAATTGAGACATAGCAATATTGACAGTAAGTGGAATGTAGATATCTACACTAATTACAATTTGTGGTTATCTACTTTCCTACCTTATACCTACTTCCGAAACGTGTCGCTAGATCAAACCATCAATTGAAAGTGTGCAAATTTTGTTAGATTATTTATTCACATAATCAACACTCCATCTCCATTGTTGTAAAAAATACATTTCAAGAGTGGACAAATATAATTATTGATGCTAATATACTCTGTCAACAAGGATAACATTCTTGCATAATAAAATGGACGAATTTTTAACGGCATTTATCAATGTCAGTTTGCTTTTAAGTACCTAACAGTAAATTTATTTTGATGGCGTTACATGGAAACACCAAATACCATCCATTTGAATTCTGGTGTTAATTGTTCCAACATATAAACAGAAATTCATTGTAGTTCATGTACAAAATTAAATTATGAGAATCTAAATCAAATAATTACCAGCTCGTAGAATTTGGAATAAAGAAAACGTCAACTTTGAACTTGAAACTAGGTGCCTATGAAGAATGTTAACCCTGGAACGCTACCAGGGGTAGAGGTGTACCCCAGTCTTTGATAGGTGCACTCCATTTTCGTAACACTTGGCATCATGACATTGCGTGCTCGAGTATTGTCTTGTAACGAAAAAAAGAAATTGAACTGATCATACTGAAGCTACTGTGAAAACACTTTGGAATACGACTGCTCAAATGGTTCAGGAAAAATATTTTCTAGAATTTAGCATCAAAATTGATCCATTTTAAGATATTACCTATAAATTTGCTAGATAGGCCAGGGATACAAAACGTAAAAAGCTTCAGACTGAACCTGAAACCAGAAAAAGAAGATCTAACGCGTTTACCAAGGAAGAATTAACGGAAATGGTAGAAAGTCATTCTGAAGATAATCCTTATGGGTTACAAAAAAAGTTTTTTCATTCATGTTCGTTCGAATTAGCATGGCGTGGAAATGAAGCTGCTAATTGTGATATTAATTACTTTGAAAAAAATATGATAATAAAGGTAATTTTACTGGCAGGGTAGAATATAATCCAATCTTTTCCAAAACGTCACAAGGAGGATCAAAAGCTTTATCTGGCAGTAAGTGGCTGGTAAGAAATAATGCTAACAACAATTTGTGTCCCGTTCGTTTATTTTTAAAAATTATTGAAAAAAGAGAGAATCCAATCCTTATCTACAACAACAAGATTACTTTAAACAGTACATTTCAAGAGTAGACAAATATAATTATTGATGCTAATATACTTTGTCAAGATATTGTTTTTTTGGTATATCCACCAATTGAACTGCATCATTGGGGAAACTATGGATATAAAGCCAGAACATCGAAATATAAAGCAAACACCATCTTTCTCTGAAAACTGCACCTTTTGCAATTGGAAAAAATCAGGAAATCAAGGGTCAAGTGCAGAAAGTATAAAAAGTTCATTCTTTCATAATCAGATCTCATGTTTACTAACATACCTCATAGTGCGTTGAGATGCTGTAGATGTTCGGTAGCACAGGTAACAATAGAGCCAAGATTTGTGTTGACTGGATCAGGAGGGGTGCATCCAAAATATATAATATGGAAAGTTTTTGATGTTCAAATCCTGTAATATAGATGCTTGTGGAACAGAAAGTCATAAGATATCCAAAAATAATGATAATTACAAAATTTTTTTAAAACGTAGCCGTTCACCTAGAAAACTCATTTACTACTCAGACCATGTTTCCCGTCAGACATTGGATTATAGTTTTTAGTTGATATACGAGATTCAACCAATCATTCAGGTTTGCAATTAGAAGGGGTAATATAATTTGTAGGCCGGTTTCGGTATAAGTCGAGGAAATATTCTAATCTGAGATTGAGATATTCAGTACATTGATAATAATATCCATTGATATACAGTTTTTCCATCAACACGGTGACATGGGTGGGAATAACTAACGTCCTGAATAGTTTTGACGACACAGTGGACTGAATAGATAACTGACCGAATTAATTGGTGCCAATGCATAATACTGTAATTACTGTAATTGAGTAATTTTGGTTCTTCTTACGATTCATCAGCAATGTTGGCATATTGCCGGCTCTCCAAAATTGGTAATATACTTTCATTCTCCAGCTATCGGATACTTTTCCGCACGATTCTACACTACCGCCCGCTGAATACTACTCCACCGTATGCCATGCACAAACGCTATAAGCTATCGATATATCATCAATATACCTATTTTGTCAATTGTCTAATTATATGATATTTTTTTGATTTTCCACCTTCTCGTAGGAAAAATGTTAAACATAACACATTCGTAAAGTGTCTTCTGAAACCATTTATAGTCCTTTGAACTATCTAAGAAACTGTCCTGATCTCAGCTTGGATAATGACATGCAATTAAGCCATAAAAGTATTAGCCGTAACTGGGTCGTTTTTATTTTGTTGGCAAATAATAAATAATTATTATTTATCTTCACAGTAAATACGAAAAATTTCAGTTTCTCAGATCGTGAAAAAAACAATACTAATTTCAGTTGCCAGCTTCGTACAATAGAAATGTATTATGGATATAAATGAATATTAATTCCTTTCATGATCAAATGAAAGAGAAGCCGATTTCCATTTAATATTTGTCATTGACATCATTCAATATTGCCTCTAATTTCATTATCCAATATTTCCTGAGACATGTTTCGTGAGAAACCTTACAAATTTTTCTGTCAATTCTAGGCAGTCATTACGTTAATGACATACAATATCAGTTCCATTTATTGATGCACCCTAATGGCTAAGTAACAAAAGCAGAACTATAATAGATATATACCATGATATCGATGTTAATAATTACATTGTTGTAATTACAACAATATATTAAGTAATCAATCCTGTACTTTCCGTGTATTTGTGAATCGGTTTTTTTCATTTTCAATTCATGGTCTTCCCAATGAATTGTTGTCAAACATAAATGCCACAGAAAGAAAAATGACAATGTTAAAAAAAATTCTGGATTAATGAATATTTCTGAATTTGATTCACACAGTTTCTTGAAAGGAATGATAATACTTATGTTCCTCATCGTTGGCAAATTTTCTTCGAACAGTCTGCTTCCAACATTATAATGCTTTCACCCTCCTAATACTAACTTGCCTTCTCCTTTCCTTTGGAAGCTACAATTTATTTTAGTTTAAGATATGACGTTTCGACTCATGCTACCAATCGTTAGCAAATTTCCTTTCAACAGTGTGTTTACCACATTATAATCCTTCTTTGGGGATGACGCTTCAACCCTTGTCACCAATCGTAAGCAAATTTCCTTCAAACAGTGTGTTTTCAGTACTAAAGTCCTTCTTCTGTTCAAATAATAACTTGGCTTCCCGTTTCTTTCAGAACTAAAGAGCTGATTGTAGTTTCAGGGGTGACGTTTCAACCCTTTTTCTCACCAGAAACAAGTTTCCTTGGAACAGTGTGTTTTCAACATTATAGTTCCTCTGCCCCTCAAATATCAACTTGGCTTCTCGTTTCCTTTGGACGTTACAACTTATTTCAGTTTTAGTGGTGACGTTGCAACCCTTGTTCCCCATCGTGAGCGAATGTCCTTCCAACAGTGTGTTTCCAGCATTATAGTCCTTCTACACTCTCCAAATACTAACTCAACTTCTGGTTCCCTTTGGAAGTTACAATTTATTTCAGTTTTAGTGGTGACATTTCAACCGTTGATCCCCATCGTAAGCAAATCTCCTCCAAGCAGTGTGTCCTTCACGCCCATACATCCCTAACGACAGAAGCATAGGTCAACAAGTAGATCAACCTTATGAACACATTTTTTTTTTTCAAATAAGCTCTATTGAACAAATTTATGGAAAAACATTTCATTCCTCTCCTTTTTTTCTTCATGTTATAAGTGGTGAAACAATAAATCAATAAACTTAGCTGAAAATATCAGAATTTTATTCAAAATCTTCTGTGTCGGAATAACTGGGAAGCACTATGATGTTTATAAACAGCGGTTGAACTCTGGTTCATGTGATTAAATTACATATTTCTTATTTTGAAATATTGGTATTGGTCTTATTGAGCGACTGTCTAGGATATTGACATCGGAATTCTGTTTGAGTTGCATTTTATACGTTCGCCGTCATATCTCAAGAATTGAATTCATCTGGGAGAGTCATGTTAAACCAATTAATTCGATAACATGTTAATTATAATATCTCCAATGCTCTAAGCTCACTGTCTCATTCCGATTTCCAGAGTCAGGTGTCTATTATTGACAACGTCAAATAAAAGAGCG
Organism: Galerucella calmariensis; assembly: GCA_910591675.1. Classification (NCBI taxonomy): domain Eukaryota; kingdom Metazoa; phylum Arthropoda; class Insecta; order Coleoptera; family Chrysomelidae; genus Galerucella; species Galerucella calmariensis. The sequence goes on from CAJUYG010001124.1 coordinate 55,328, forward strand.
ATTCCCTCTCAACGTGTCACAAACTCAATTCCCATCTGGAATATTAACAAAATTTGAATTGCTTGCATAATTCTCCCGCAAATTGATACAAGACATCGAGGAAGTCTTAGATTAAAATTAAATGCCAACCAGTACCTTACTCGAGAATCGTCGACAGCTAACAAATCTTCAGCTGTCACTTACAATCATAATTAACTTGCTAATTCTCGAGTAGATGTCAGTGAGATGATGTATATCAGTGGAGGAGTGTGCACTTACAAAAGAAACATTAAAGGAACATCCTGCGCGTTACCACACTCAATGCTTGGAGTACAATGCGTATATACCCGGATTAGTAGCTTTGTCATCGTTAGGTCTGTTTTTGATCGAAACGAGCCTGCTTCACTTGTTTCCTGTCTACACAGTGAAAATGCCAAAAAATGTATATTTTCCAAAACTACACATACAAGGAATAACTGATAATGGAATGTATGTATGTAGGTAGGTTTATAGATTAGGCAGTGGTTCTCCCTGAGGAGGTGTGTTATCACCCCTTCTGTGGGCTATCCCAGGATGAGAACCAAAGGCATGTATTTCTTTGGATAAACCGATGATTTTGAGATTATTGCAAGAGGCAAATTCGCAGGTACAGTCTTGGAGCGGACACAGAATGTCCTGAACATAATCAACAAGTAGTGTGAAAAGGAGAAACCTATTGTAATCCATCAAAACGACAAAAGTTGCTTTCACCAAAAATAAGGTAGGTACTACTAAGAGAACTGAAGTCACCAGTATGGAAATTCCACTAACACAAAAAGTAAAATACGTGGGAGTCATATTCTACTACTTGTTGATATGGAATCAAAAGGAACGATAGCTCTCAATCTGTGCAAAAGAATGTGCGGGAAGGAAAAAACAAAACAACCAAAAATGATCATATGGCAATATACTAGAGTCACCAGACCCATGATAACGTATGGCTCAGTGGAATGGTGGAGCCTGGGGTGATCCAAAAAACCCCAACAACATCTGCACTGAAAGTCTTCCTGAACCTGCCGCTACTTCATGTGTATATAAAGGGCGAACACTGATAGTTTTACCAGAGGGCGAGCACGCATCAAGCAAGATGTATAACCAGCTTTATGAAGAGCTGGAAATCGACGTGATGATTCCCAAGTATATCGGGAATAACTTCAAAACAGGTCATGAGCAAGTCATAACAGGCAGATATATAATTCTTGTTATTAAAGCATTGAAGTTTACTGCAACTTTTGCATGTCTTGCAGTATGGAATGGATTTTCCCTCAAATAATCAGTTAATGCTCCGTCTCGCTTCGCTGTGGTTATAAATGGTCTTCTAGTTCCTCTTTTTCTGCTAACAGTTTGATCGTTATCCCACCTTTTTTTAATGTTTTGAATCGTGGTTCTACTTCTATTTAACTCTTGTGCAAGTCGTCTAATGGACCAACCATCCTCTATTTTGGAAATGATTCGAATTTTATCGAATTCACTTAAATGTGCTGGCATCGTGGATAATGCGTTTTGTCAAATTTGACACATGTGTCTGTTTGTCATTTTGATTAGTTAAGTTTGGTTTACATAGGGAAAAGAAGTGTACCAGTTTTATATGACGCGGAGTGTACATCCGTAGAAAATTGGTGATTTACATTCACAGTGCACCCATAGTTCCTCTTGAAACCTTAAATTTCATTTTCCATTTATTATGCGACTTCATGAGAGCTATTATTATATTGTTTCGGCTATTGTCTAATTTTAATGTAAAATACCGATATACTACAAAATGCTGGATGTAATTAACGAGCAACATAGGACACTGGCATTAGAGTCCTGTAGGTGGATAATAATGAAAAAAGAGAAAATGATTATTAATATGTTCGTTCTACATAAATATGATATGTTAATAGTGATAATAATAAAGGTCTTCCATTTGTTTTCATCATAACACCCTACAGTAACAAATATGAAAAATATAATAAGAGCGAAAAAAAAAGCGTATGGAAGATCAGATCACAAAATTGGTATGGCTGTCAATGATTTTCATGTAAGGCGATGACTGATTCACTGAATATTTCAATAATAATACGGAGTTTTGATACTGTTTAATACAAATAAAATAATATAATAAAGGTAGAACGTGTCGCGGGACACACGGTAGGTTCTTTAGTTCCTTCTAATCAAAAATTTTTTGAATCAATGAATAAATACACATATTAATACAACAATTTATTTTACTCTGGATGAAACTTCATTTAACCAAAAAAATATACTGTAGAATTAATTATAAATAAAAAAAAATATTATCTTTGAGTTAATTGGCACAATAGTTATTTATGATACAAGTGCGTGAAGTTATACTTTTGCGCACGAGTTGCAAAAATGCCAAAATATTATATGAAATAATCTGTACAAATTAACAACAAATACTTAAAACAGAATAAAATGGGTATTTAAGGGGACCTTAGATTTGATAAAATTATGTAATACATCTGACGTTATAGATGAACAATTTGCATATTCCTCGGTGTTCGAGTAGTAAGCGAACCAGACTCTCACGCGGTAGATCCGGGTTCGACTCCCTGTGAAGAAGTTTCTTTTAATTGTTAATTTTATTTTTAAATAATTATAGGTACTGCTTGATATTAATAACGACAACAGGTAGACGTTTAACATATTTAGCAGAACAATCATTATTATAGATAATGGTACGGTACCC
>CAJUYG010001124.1:68040-83482 GCA_910591675.1 Galerucella calmariensis
ATTTAAAATTTGGCGGGGTCGACGCATATGTTAAAGTGATTTTAACATACTGGGGGGGAGGAAGAAAGCAACAACAAAAAAGAGAATCAAAAGAAGAGGTGAACTAAGTTTCCAAGGGGAGCAAGGCTAATTTCACGATGGGACGAGTGTATTCGCCATCACTCGTTTTTATTCTAGCGGCTCGGAACTTACCGTCACGACCAGGGATAAGTTCTACAATTCTAGCAATAGGCCAATTAAGGGGAGATCTGTCCTCGGATAGGACCAGAACTAAATCTCCCACAGATAGGTCTTTTTCAACCTTCTGCCACTTGGGACGATGTTGCAATTGGTGCAAATAATCAATGGACCAGCGCTTCCAGAATCTCTGTTGGATCTGGGTACATTGAGTCCAAAAAGTCAATCTATTAGGAGGGGTCTCACTAATATCTTTTTCGGGAAAGGCCGTCAAGGGACAACCTATTAAAAAATGACCCGGGGTCAGTGGTAACAAATCATTAGGATCGTTGGATAGAGCGTACAACGGGCGACTATTCAAAATGGCTTCAATTTGAATGAGAATGGTGGCAGTCTCTTCGAAGGTGAAGGTAGACGTGCCTAATAATCTAACTAAGTGGGATTTGGCGCTCTTAACAGCGGCCTCCCATAAACCTCCCCAATGGGGTGAGCGTGAGGGAATGAATTTCCAAGAAATTTCTGTTGCAGTAACAAAGCTAGAAATTTTTTCCAGAGTGTCATTAGATCTGAGAAAATCTGCGAGATCTCTTAATTGGTTTCGGGCACCAATAAAATTCGTGCCCCTGTCACTATAAATAACCTTGGGGTTACCTCTACGACCAATAAATCTTTTCAAACAAGCTATAAAACCATCAGTAGTTAAGCTAGTGACCAATTCAATGTGTATGGCTTTAGTCACCATACACACAAAAATAGCTATATAGGCCTTGAGCAAAGGGGCCTTACGAAGTCTTGAGGAGCGCAATGAGATAGGTCCAGCAAAGTCAACACCAACTTTGAGAAAAGCACGAGACGGTTGAATACGATCAGCTGGTAATGGGGCCATAATCTGTGAAGAGAATTGAGCATGAAATCTATAACAAGTTAAGCATTTGGAGAGAATTTTCTTGATGGCACGTACCCCACCAAGAGGCCAATAAATTTGACGTATATTAGCTAAAACATTTTGTGGACCACTATGTCCAAGTCTACGGTGTTCACTTTCTATAAGTCTAGTAACTATGATATCATTAGAAGGAAGTAACATTGGAAATTTCTTATCAAAGTTAAGTTCGGCATTCTGAAGTCTGCCACCTACACGTATAATTCTATTATTGTCTAAGAAAAGATTGAGCGGTAAGAGTGATTTGTTTACAAGCGGCTTGTTTAGAGATAGAAGTTCTATTTCTCTAGAGAAATGCTCTTTTTGAATTTGAAGAATAATAAATTCCAAGGAGATTTGAAGTTCCTCTACTGATAGGGGTCCAGTTAATTTTTCGTTGACACTGCGACAATTGTTAACAAACCGAAATAGATAAGCAAGGACTCTACGCAGTTTTTGAAATTGAGGAAACTCTGGGAACCATTGCTTCAAGGGATTCATCGGAGTTTTAAGAGCAGCTAGATTTACTTTTTTAACTTCGGACAATACATCAACTATAGAAAAGGTATCTAATGAATTATAGTCTTCAGTTTGACATAAAAATTCAGGGCCATGTAGCCAGAAGTGCTGAACATTCTTGGAAAAAATTCCTCGTGAAAGAATGTCCGCTGGATTCAGATGCGATCTAATGTGTCTCCAAGTTGAACCTGCACTATTCTGTTGAATAGTGAGGACGCGCCGTGCCACAAAAGGAGTAAATTTACTCGCCTCGTGTTTTACCCAAGATAGAGAAACCAGGGAGTCCGACCATAGGTTTATAGATTCAAAGGAATAACAAGAAGAGAAAATATGTTCTATTCGGACAACTAAATTGGACAAAAGAACCATAGAACTAAGCTCTAGTTTAGGAATAGTTAATTTAGCTTTCAAAGGGCTAACTCTAGACTTAGAAGCGACAAGAGAAGAAGAAATAGTGTGATCAGTATAAGAAGCTACTAAATATATACAACAGCCATAAGCTACTTGGCTGGCATCACAAAAGCCATGCAAAGAGACATGAAGTAACGTTTTATTCTGCGTTAAAGGTCGAGGGATTGCGAGCTGAGATAATTCAGAAAGATTTTTGAGAAACATATTCCATTGCTTCAGAATATTGACGTCTTTTATAGGAGAATCCCAGTCTAGCTGAAGTTGCCAGAGAGATTGCATAATAAGCTTTCCAAGCACAATTAGAGGGTTTACTATACCCAAAGGGTCAAAAGTACTAGCGATAATAGACAAAACGTTTCGTTTAGTCAAACAAGGCAGATCAGGCAGGGCTGAACCACTAATTTGAAGTAAATCCAGTGAAGAATTCCATTTTATGCCAAGAATTTTACAAGGAGAATTTTCCAAATTTAAATCTAATTCGACGTTGGGATCAAGAGAGAGGGACTCTAGGAAGTTTAACGAGTTTGAATGCCACTTGTGCAGTTTAAACCCATGTTTACTAAGTACTGCGGTTAATTGGAAATAAAGAGTTTCTAATTCGTCAATTTTAGGAGCATCAACTAAATTGTCATTCTCTACTGTTAAAAAGGAAAGAGCAAAATTCGTTTTATTGCATTTGTCTACGCGCATTTCTGGAACAGGACCAGCTACTACATAACCTAAATGAGTGTTCATAAACGTGGGCATGTTATTTCCCATCCTGATGATTTCATCTTTTAGAAGATTGAAGTACACATCCGCCCCTACTAATATTTGAATTTCTCCTGGTTCAAAAAACAAAGGGTCAGCTAAATCCAATTTGACATGATCTGGTAGGCAAAGTTTATCGGGCGGTATAACAAATTGAGGTAATTTATGGGTAATTTGAACAATGACAGAGCAAGTTATATTGAAAACCTTCGAAGGTTCCACCAAAGAGCTAAAAACAACATCTACGACATTATTACTATGGGTGCATCTATTATTACCAAGACCAGAAATATTTACTACGTGAGATCTATAAGGAGTATCCAAAGAATCTGCGAGGGATCTTTTAATTATACTCATTTGACTTGCAGAGTCGAGAAGCAGACGAACCATAATGGTCTTACCATTTTTGCAATGTACATTTACCATAGCTGTGGGTAACAAAACAATTTTATCAAACAAACTAGTTGCGGCTAGTGAAGATTGCTGAACATTGGAGGAGGAGGCAAAATTATCTACTTGCGAACTATTATTTACAATGGGATTACTTTGGGAAGGATCTCTGTTTACAACATTTGAAACTCTATTACTGTTGGAGCTCGGTCCAGGATCCGAAAAACTTCCAGAGTTACGAGCGGGAGGAGCACCCCTATTCGAAGAACCACTACTATTAGCAGAGCGAGAATTAGAATTGACTTCAAAGTGGAGGAGAGAGTGATGAGACTTACTGCAACTCAAGCAGCGATGAAGAGATTCGCAGCTAGCAATTAAATGCTGATCACTTAAACAATTTAAACATAATTTGTGTGTTTTTGCAACTTTATGCCTATCAACAGGAGAAAGAGATACAAATTTACTACAGCGATATAATGAATGAGAGGTATCCGAACAGAGTACACAACCAGACCTATTTGATTGAGAGGAAGAAGAAGATTGGATATGGGGTTTATCACCAACACTAGTATGCAAAATGACACGAGGTTTACTATCCTGCGATTTGGATTCCCTCTTATGTCCAGAGTCAAAGAAATTTAAGTTTTCTAACACAGTATAGCGTCTTTTAATAAACTCAAGATATTCAGGAATATTTACTAATTCCATAGGTTTTCTTTCGTTTTCAAATTCTCGTCTAGTAATTAAATCTAATTTTTGTTCTAATAGAAAAACCACCAGAGTCTCGAACTTAAGCTCTGGCTCTAAATTCAAATTTTTTACTTGTTCTAATGTCTTTTTGGATGCGACGTAGAAATCCCTCAAACTAGCCGCATTACTCTTAACTATAGGTTTTTGATCCAACAATGATGAAAATAATGAATTTAACAATTTCGATTTATCCTCATACGTATTTTTTAAAATGTCTAAAGCTACTTCTAGATTCCGGTTAGTTTTACACTTAAACTATCTATTAATTCGAGTGGCTGACCACGAAGCAAGCTTTTCAAGTAATAAAACTTTTCGCTATCACATTGAAGTTTAGGGTTTTTCAAAACTAAAGCTGAAAACAAATCAAGAAAGGACGTCCATTCTGACGCCAGACCTGTAAATGGTTTGATATTTATTTTGGGTAAAACTACGTTAGAATTATCACTAGGGCGGGAAGTATTTGTATTGGCTTTGTCAAATAAAGAAGTTAATTTTGCAATACAAAGTTCAAATCTATCAGAAATGAGATCCTCTGGTCCGCTATCAGACAAAGTTTCATCAGCGGTTGAGGCTATACCTAAAATTTCAGATTGAACTGTTTGATAATTACTATAATGTACTAACAAATTATCTAATTTAATCTTGAGAAGGTAAGATTCTTCCTCACCTGTAACATTAGCTAAAAATCTTTCAAACCGTGTAAGTTGGGCCTTAGCACCGGTTCGTTTATTTTTTAGATTTACTAATTGCGAGGTCATCGTTATCAAGAGTAAGTAACCGGATACAAATTAAACAAATTTTAAACACAGTAAAACAGTTGGTAATCAAATACAGCAATATTGCAATTGCCAAAAACTAAATACGAAAATATCACAACAATGGCATAAACAACAATAATCAAATCAATGATTCAAAAATATCGAACGAGAAATATCAAATTTAAAAGAGAGAACAAATACCTATTAGTAAATCAGTGCATTCAGTACTTAATTGCGAATTATTACTTTTCTAAAAAATCACATTTAACGCAGTTCTATTCAATAGTTAAAAATTAAGCAGTATTTTCAATCAAATAAACGAATACATTTTTTCTGAAAAATTGCAAGTCAATATCTGTTCCAACAACATTCATATTAGAAAAACATTATAAAAACAAGTGTTAAGTTTCATACACAACAGAAAAACAAAGGCGCCGACCAAATTCCTTTTCCTTTTTTCTGCTGCTGGCGACGGCTCACGCAGGTGCGTTCAAAGAGAAAGAGTAATGCCGCTATCTCTTTTTCAAAAACGGCAGTTGAAATAATAGAAGTGAATTTCCAATCCCACGGAGCGCGGTGTTGCCAAACCAGGTCGTATTTCCCGAGCACTGCGGACGGCACTTCGCGCACAAAATCTTTATTCTCATCAACGAAATGTAAAAATTGTTTTTGCTTTAGCGAATTGAGTCTATATTGATTATTAGCAATTACAAAAACCGAGTCCAATCAAATGTTCGAAAGTTAAGTGTGCGGAAACTATCCAAGTCTTTCAAATGAAAAAAATGTCAATTTGACAGGTCGAGTCATCCGGCTCGAAGGACCACAAAAACTATGTATGAAACTCCTTCGGCATTACTAAATATTAAATGAACTGCAGATGGCTGCCAAAGGAGGTGATACAAGTTTTAATTGAATGTGGCCTTCAAGTACCTATAAAAGTTCGAAGGACCACCGTGATACCACGGAAATAATAAAATAAAACTAATAAAAAATGTCTAACAATTTATAGTTAAAAAAGTTCAAAGCATTACATATAAAAATCGAGAAGGTAACAATCACGCACAAACAAAATAGCGCTACATAAATAGGTATGATAGAAGTGAAATAAGGAGTAACCACTTCGCATCCAAATGACCCCCCTAGTTGGCAACACCGCGAAGATATGATGCCGGTCAATTATTGAAGTAAATGAATTTTTCCAACTAAATATATATTAGTTATCTTACCAAATATATTGCACTAAAACTACTATTCACTATAACTAAGTATTTATATTTTGATTAAATTAGGCATTGCACCAGAAAATTTAGCATGGCATAGAGCATGCTGACGAGCGACGATTCACATGGTGCCTCGGAGAAACTCACACATGGAATGTATTGATTTTCGGTTGATCGCTATATGTTTCGGCGTTCTTCGGGCCGAGGGTGGCCGAGAAGCCGGCGGTTCTATATTATAACTATTTAAAATTTGGCGGGGTCGACGCATATGTTAAAGTGATTTTAACAAACATCATATAGGACACTATAGTAATTAACTTTTTCTAATGTAAATGTAGTTATAATATAATGAAAATGTAGTGATAGTGCGGAATCAATGATCCTGAAACGTTGTGTAATGTTGACTTTTTCAAAACATTCTACGCGTCCTTTTGCGGATGGACGATTCAATCCAATAGAGTGCGTTATATAAAAACCAACCACCCAAATCCCTTAAATTACTCGTTTCTTCGTAAAATCTGAGGGAAAATAACAAAATCGGTAATTCATTCGTAGAAAGCTATTTTCCTTTTTGCCCCTAACCGATATTTTGTAGCCGAAACTTTACTAATACCAGTGCAGCTGGTGTCTTATAAATAACATATTGACACATACCTACATCACTTTTCGAATAAAACCTTCAGTGGCCTTGATATACTTTTCAAAAGGATGAAATAAAAAGCTTATTTGACTTTATAACTGGTATTTCCGGGAAATTGTGTTTCCATAATTGATTATCAGCTATAATACCTACAGCAAGAATATTGATAGTTTGCGATAATTTTGTCATAGATTGCGAAAGCGTGTTGCTTGGTAACAACCCGACGCCAAAGACGGAGGGTTGTTACTTCAAAACAACATACTTGAGGAAAGTTATGATAATATTATTAAACTTTATCAATGTTTGGGGTATATTGGGTAAGATGATTTTTTATGCAACTAAATTTTAGAAATATTTAATCCTCTATTATTTGGGCAATTGAATGATCAGTTATAATATCACAAGAGCATAGCAAAAGTAAGGGCAGCGTGGCTAGGAAGATTGATGGGTAATGTGAAAGGACCGGGAGAATGGAAGAGGAGGATAATTGGTAGGACGGTAGAGCAGAGTATGCTGTATGGCGCGGAAGTGTGGGGTGGAAAAGCAGGGGTTAATGCGAGGGTTAGACCACTCCTGCGGGTGCAGAGAGGAATACTTTTGAGGGTGGTGCAGGCGTACAGGACAGTGGGTGGACTGGCAGCAGCAGTGCTGTCACGGTCCTATCCATTGGACTTGATGGCTAGCGCCAGACAGAAACGCTGGAGGGGTGCGAGCAGAGAGGTAGTACAGGAATGGATGGATGAGGAAATGGAGAGAAGATGGGATAAGTATGAGGGCGCGCTAAAAGGAGCGATTGGGAGCAGGAGAAATTGGGTGGACCGGAAATTTGGAGAGGTGAACTACTTCTTGACGCAGGTGCTCACAGGGCATGGGTCGAGAGTAGGTTACCTCCACAAGATTGGGAAAAGATAAACTGGAGTGTGCGAGAGATGTGAAGTGGAGGATGATGTGGGACATGTGTTTAGATGTTGGAAGAATGAGGAAGTTTTGAAGAGGTTAGAAAATAAACTGGGAGAGGCGGTGTATTGGGAAAATATGGTGGAGGTTATGTTGAGGGGCGAGGAGGAATGGATGGAGATAAGTGGCGTAGTGGAGGGCATGATTAGGGAAAGAGAAGGACTCGCTATGGTATGAGAGAGGTAGGAGTGATAGGAGAAAGGAGATGATGGAGAGTGTGTGAGTGACCGCCGCCCGTCTTGACGTATGCTAGGGTAGTGATTCCAAGGCGGGAGTAACGGCGAGTTTGAGGTGGGTTTGGTTGGTAGGCATCTCCGTGGGGATAAGTCTAACACTGTCTGGGTACTGTTTGAGGACCCAGTCGAACATGAGTTTCCCATATCGGCCCGAAAAAAAAGAGCATAGACAATATTCGATTATTCACCGAGTCGCCAGTCGAATGAAGAGGTAAATAATCGAAAAATATTATCTTTGCTCGAGTTGGTATTCGTTACGATTATATAACGAATAATCATTCGAAATATCAGCAGAAAGTTTGTAATTTCAAGGTTCACAAAACACCGTGAACTCCTTCCGAACATAATTATGAATTTCTGTAGTATTTTCTGGTGTTGAATTTTCAATTTCTTGATCAATTTCACCTCTTCAAATGAAACCAAAGCGCTGCATTTTGGAGAATTAACTGATATTTTATCGAGCTTGCCATGGAAATGATCACAATATGGCAGGAGGCGAAACACCAAAACGATTATATCACGTCATCAAGGGGTATATTCACTTATCAATACGTCGTCATATCAAGGATTGCATTGGTTCATTAGAACATAAGTTATATAATCATCTTTATTTCCAAATCTTGAAACCGCCATTTTTTATAATTCTGAAATTGACAAGTTTATTCACTCACAGAAAATATTCTTATATTACCTTGGAGACTCTAAGACATAAATGATAATGACGCATGGGGTGTAACCAATTTCTAATAAGCTATCTTTGGACACGTGACTAGAAATACACAGTTTCAAAATTATCTGGAAATGTAACTATGAATTTAGTCAACTTTTCATTCCAAATTCCAATAGCTCATCATTTGTTTACAAAGTCGCCAGCAAATACTTGCTTATAATAATATTCTTCCTCAATTTGCCTCAATTATATTGAAGATAAAGAAATGATTCATAGGTTATCTTTTAAATTTTGCTTGTGGAGATGAATTGGAATTGGAACCAATTCTGGAAGCAGTTTTACCACTCTTGCTTGTTGGTACAGTTCTTGAAGGCATCAACTGCATCTTCTGGGTACTGAAACCTTTCACCACACACTTCATTATCAATTTTTGGGAAAATTAGGAATTTATTAAGAAAATTCGATGTTTTTTTGCTTTATAAACCGAATAGTTCTTCAAACTATTGTCTTGGTGGAGGATCTTTTGTCGTTCGGGGCTGGTTTTTCAAACCTTAGCAATCACTTCCGCAAACATACCCATAGGTACCAATTAGCAGTATGTATGTATGTATATTAAGGTAGATTGTAGTCACCCAAAAGAATCTTTGCTCTGTTCAGATCTTTGGGCTCCTTTTCCAGGACGAGATGGTGCTCATTCCTTCCCCAGATAGCACAAACATTCTCAGAATATTTCCATAAGGTGCGAAATTGTCATCTTGTAGAATAATTTTCGGAATATTCATGGAATGTTCATGTATTGTTGCGAATATTCATAGATTGTTTCAGAAGAATATTTTAATAATATTCTGGAATTGATTTCCACGGAGGTCCTGAGATAAAATATTCTGGAATGTTCATAAAAATCATGAAATACTGACAATACTGTAATGTCAATTGTCAATTGTCGGCTGTCGTTTTGTCGTGAAGTAATTACTAATTCGCATTTGTGAGTTGTGGCCTGTGGGTTAATCCTTCGAGCAGTTGCTACAATTTTCTTTGTGCATAGTCTAGAAAATTGTCATCATGAAACGAAAGTATTCCTCAAATTCCCCAAAATATTTTCTGTAGATGCTGTAATGACTATTCACGTAACATCCAATGCAGCAGAAGTGGAAGGATCTGCCAAACAGTGGCTGGTGATGAGCAAGGAAAGATATGAAAAATAAGCTGATGGTCAGCTTTAATTTATCAATTTTAAAATACAATTTTTAGTTTTTGTATTTTTTCCCAGAATTTTGTTGTGTCAATAAATATAATACAAAGGTACATCTTCTCATTTTCCTCAACATTTGCAATACCACCTATGGTATCAGAAAATAGAACAGATGTTCAGTATATTTATTGAACGTTAATTGGGTAATCATAGAATGTTCCTAGGATATGAAAGATATTTTCTGAAAACATTCTATCAAGCTGCTAAGAACATTTTGATAATATTCTTAGAAAATCCTTCAGGATGTTCGGAAAATGTTTATAAAATGTGCCTAGGACGTGAAAGATATATTCTGGAAACATTCTATTGATCTGCTAAGAATATTCTTCAGTATATTCTGAGAACGTTTATAGAATGTGAAAATCGGCCCACTTTGGATGTCCATACAATGTGCATAGAATATATGGATTATGTTGTGGAAATATTCTAGGAACATTTAAACATTCCATGATGTGCTTCTATGAATATTCTATGAATGTACTTGTGCTGTCTGGGTCCTTTCCTTTGAATATGTGCTGAATTTCCTTCTAGACAGATATTATAGTTGTCCCAATCTGTTTTTCTTGAGTTTCTCCTGAGGCTTATCACAGGTATGCCTAGTTCTAACTTGAATAATAATATGATTCGATAGACATGGTTCACCCGATATTCTCAAATCTTCTACATATCAATAAACTTGAATAGTCAAAGTCTAGAAGATTATGAGCCGTTTTTCGTTATTCTTCCTTTATGATTTCCACTGTTACATTCAGTTAACTTCCTGAAATGTTGGTAATAAAATACATATTTCATTTGAAAGCGGAAAAATTGTATAATATTTAACAACTATGAAAATTCCAATCTCCCTTACTTTGAATAGTAGTATTTGCCGCATGTTTTGTTCCTGAATCGATCACTCGTATCGCATCAACCGGTGAAAATTCCTATTCAGGATGCGTACTTGGTTTCAACCACGCTTTACCGCAATGTTAGTTTTTGCCTTGCCCCATACTAACTTTTTACTCTTTAGTATGTTCCAGCTGCGAGGATGGATTCGAGTGTTGCACAGCGATCACTCAAAAGTGAAGAGCACTCCCGGCACGTCGAAGCTCTAAGCTTGTTTTATTTTCATGTGCTGGATTTTGGGAACGTGGACGATTTCGGACGTTAGCTTGGCTGCTAGACTAAACTGCATTTTGCGCATCCTTAACATGAACTAGTCTGCAATATTGTCCGTTAATGGTGTCTGCAAACATTATCAGAATAACAATATTTGGAAGTAAAAATATATACAGGATATTTCGTGACTGGAGGACAAAATTTAACTGATAATGAAGTTGAGCGAAGTGTGGAAAGCAGCTGATAATTTTCATTTACATCAATGATTCCGTAGTATTTTGATTTTATTTATCACTTTTTTGCCTGGTTATGTATCATCACAGTGGAACATAAATGTTTCCCCATCAGTCTCCACGATTTTCAATTGTATATTCCACACAAATCCACACCTTTTTCAACTGTGAACTCCTTTGATCAACTAGTTTCCAATAATACCAGCATCAGGTTTTGAAGAAACAAGATTAATGTTAAAAATACTTGATCAGTAGATCATTTGATTTCCGACACATTTTATGAACCCATAACTTGGAAACCGATTAAGATATCGAGAGGTGGTTTTGACTGAACGGCTTCAGGAATTAAGACATTTTTTTTCACGCTGTTGCCAATCTTGTATTTTTTCCCTAGACTCCAGGAAAAAACTTTTTTTTTGGACCGTCGGATAGGCTAAAGCTTCCACTTTTTGGAAATATATGGTTTTATAGCAATTCAAGGTGTTCATAATGAGCAGATTATCTTTAGAAGGTGGACTGCGCAATTCGTTGACTACAGTAATTCGATCCGTACATTTTTGTCAGCGCATAACTTCTGAATTAGTCATGACATCGAGAAGCTAAACGGCTTCAGGAATTAGAAACTTTTTTCACGCTGTTGCCAATTTATTATATTTTTCCTAGACTCCAGAAAAAAACTTGGGTTTTTTTGACATTATTATATGGATTAAGTTATTGGTGTTGAAAACAGGTCAAAAAGAACAATTTATTAAAAATAACAACAAAATACAAAAAATAAGTACAAAATTATATGTAGGTATGTGCTTAGTCAAGCTACATGAATTATTTAATATAACAGTTGTTGAATATGCCCACCATTCATGTCAATACATTTTATGCAAGCGTAGTTGAGATTTAAAAAAGAGTCTCTCAACATTTGTGGTTGAATATTTTCTATTACGTTTTTTATGTTTTGTTCCAGTTCCATTAAATTTGGTGGTTAAGGATTATAACATCTTTCTTTTACATATCCTCAAAAAAAGAAATCGGGAACAGTTTAATCTGGAGAGTATGGTGACCATTCTATAGTACCTGCTTTCCCTATCCATTTATTAGGAAATGTTTGATTTACAGAATCTCTTGCTATGCGAGAATAGTGCGGAGGTGCGCCATCTTGTTGGAAGTAGACCGTCTCAATCATGCCATCTTGCACAAGTTGAGGATAGAAGTATGTCTGCAACATATCGGTGTAAACTGCACCAGTGACAGTTCGTTCAGCGAAGAAGAAGGGTCCATATATATTTTCCTTAGATACCACACCAGACATTTACCTTAGGTAAATACCTTTCAAACTCATTGTAAACACTAGGGATTTGTCGGCCCAGATTCTACAGTTATGTTTGTTCACTTTAGCATTAAGGTGAAATGTAGCTTCATCAGACATGATAAATGCAACATTAGGATCTGTTCTAAATGAATCCATAAGAGTCTCGCTCATAAATATGACGTATATTGTATGCCCCTTGAACAATTTTTTGAAAAATCTGTGGTTTCTATGCCTTCATTTTTAAAATTCTTAATAATTTATGTACCTTACCGTATGAAATTTCTAACGCAGGGGCCATTTTTCTTATGGAAATGGAATCGTTATTAACATTCAAAATTTCTTAAACTGCTAACAAATCATCCAGTAAATTACGATTAATATTTTCAATTTTCTTTCTTTCCAAAGTACCTGTTTCATGAAATTTTTGCCACCAGGATAATATTGAGTACCTTGACGGAGGATATCTTTGAAAAATTAGACGGAATTTTTTTTTGTTTGAGTAACAGATTTGGTTTCTGCAAAAATTGTAATTGTACATGCTTTTTCCCTATTTGTAAACATTTTTAATAAGGAGTTTCGACAAAAGTACAGAATTGAATAAGTAGAATGAATCACCATAAACAGAATTACTTGTCAATGACTGACAGTAGCAGTCACATCACCCTTGATTATAGAGAAAAAATACTAAATCAGTTTGTGTTAGTGAAACGTTGGGTTCTTCCTAAGCCGTTCAATTAAAACCGCTTCTCGATGGCATATAGTTCAGAAGTTATGCGCCGACAAAAATGTACGGAATTACTGTAGTCAACGAATTGCAGTCAATCATTTGAAGATAATCTGCTCCTTAAGAAGAAGCTTCAGCCTATCCGACGGTACAAAAACTTACAGGGTATTTCATTTAAAATGTCTAAGTTAATGATCTCCAAAAAACCCAAGTTTTTTCCTGGAGTCTAGGGAAAAATACAAAATTGGCAACAGCGTGGAAAAAAATTTCCTAATTCCTGAAGCCGTTCAGTCAAAACCGCCTCTCGATATCTTAATTGGTTTCCAAGTTATGGGCTCATAAAATGTGTCGGAATTCAAATGATCACCCTGTAATTTCATTATATTCACAATTAATTGAGTGGAGCAGTAATTATTCAGTATATCGAAATATGATGTCGTAACATGCTGCTTACTATACACGCTACAATTGTTAATGATAATTGTTGTGTCCATAAAGAATATAATAGGTATTTTACAACCTGGTGAAGTGGTTTTAAAAATTTCAATTTTCTTAAAATTAATTATCACCCTGCATTAACATGAGGTATATGTTTTTTGTTGAATTTCTAATTGGAGAAAAATATTGAAATTTTCCAATTTTTTAACACAACCTGCTCTTGAAGCCGACTTTTTTCATAGTAGGTGGGGTAGTAAAACTTAAATTGCCAATTGAACATTAATGAAAACCTTTCAATTAAATCCATAATGTTAAACCAATGTCATGGACATTCTGGTTTTTGTCCAAACAAAGTTTTTACATTCAAAGTGTTTGGGAATGACCATAAAAATGATTTTTCCGACATGAATTGTATGTTTTAAGAGTCCAAGAATCCTTATATTAGGTGAGAATATTCGTTCCATTAAATTTACTCATTTCTTTTACCATTTCTGGTTAAACTGGAAGTCCGATGTTGATTTTACAAATGTCTTGAGAAGTGATATAAAGAATAATACAACGGACTCCTCTATGGCCGAGAAGAAGGGGAAGACCCAGAGAAAGTTGGGGGATTAGATAGAAGTGGATACAAGGATGGGAATCAAAGAGTGGAGAGAAAAATGCAGAAATAGAGCAGAATGGAAGAGAATAACTTCTGAAGCCAGGACACACAAGAAATTGTAACAATAAGGAGTGAAGAGGGATTAATCCACCCTAATAAATGAATTTAAAAGCGCATCTTAGCGTTAGCCACGATCTATTAGATATGAAGGCTTGATGATCATGATGATGGAGAAATGTTAAAATGATCCCACAATACAAAATAAACCAGCCCGCCTGAAAGTTACAGGGGTGGCCCATAACTTATTCACACCCCCTAAACAAAAGGTGAATTTTACCACTGTAAAACCGCCTACTGAGATGCAAAAGAATATGGAATCGAATAAAGTCGACAGAAGCAAATAACAGCCCTGGGTGGGCGTATACATTTCACTGAAATTAAATTTGTCCAGTAACAATCGATATTTTGAATCGAAGACTATTTATCGAAACCATACGTTTAAACTGTCAAAAGATATTATTATGTCAACAAAGTGGAATCTGCCTACTCATCAGGATCTTCCGGAGTAGAGCCGTTGGATCCAGCTGTATTTGGTATATTATTTAAAATTGTTACTTTTTCCAGTGTTCGTTGTGTTGTATAAAAATTCGTTTCTCTTAACAACAGCCGAACGTGTACAACAGTGTTGATATTGTAGTATTAGTACATGCTGTGTGATTTCTCAAATATGTATAATAATATGCTGTCCTACTTCAACTTTACCCCGTTCGCTTTATTCAAACCCAACAACAATTCATTCAATCAACAACTTCAACTTTCACATAACAAAAGAACAAATTCCAGAAATTAATAAGTCTTGATAAAGACGGATTGTTGTAATTTATGGAGCAAATAATGGAAAAATGGAAGCACTTTTGAAATGACAGCTGACTTCAAATAGAACAAATTCCAGTGGTGTCCATGCAATAATGAAAATTGTCCTAATTTATTATTTAAATGATCACTATTTGTCATAATTACCAAAAGGACACAGTGTGTTGTCTAAGTGAGAGTCTTCGACCTTAGCCAATATTAAGAATCCAAGCCAATATTAAGAATACAATAGACGTTTGATATATCATTTCTGTAAAACACTCAAAAAGTTATTCGATCCAAAAATTATCTGGTTAACGGAATTGTCCGGAAATCAGATCCTCACACTAGGTAACACAGCCAGTGAAAATCATGTATATCAATAAAATCATTCGGTCATAATATATTATCTCGACTAGGTATGTTCACAATTACTTGAATTTGAATAGATGAGGCTTTTACTTGATGTAGATCCATAGTAAGTTATGAAATCAAACAATTTTATTTTGTTAAATCTACATTGTATTTAAACATAAAG
>CAJUYG010001124.1:110483-157632 GCA_910591675.1 Galerucella calmariensis
TATGTTTTACCTCTAATGTTAAAATCTGTGGGACAAAGAGGATTTGCTTACCTTGGACCAAAAGTTTTGAATTTCTTTTTTCAACAACAAAGCTGCGAAATAAATGACAAAAATATCAAAAAAGAGCTCGAAAAGTTACTAACAAAATTATCAAGGCAAAAAATACAAAATTTACTGGGTTAATATATGATGTTAAAATATTGGAAAATAAAATTGTTGAGAGGAGTTAATTCATATCTGTATAATTTTAATTGTGTTTCCATAGAGAACAATAACTTCGTAATTATATATATTTTTTATTTTTATTTTATTGTACTTACACACAGGTAATTTACCTCGTAAGTTATTCTTTTTTTTCACTAGGTACATCTATGCATCATTTTCTGACTGTATTTTATATCAAATGGTGAATAAATTATTAATATTATTATTTCAAAATATTTTCAAATTATAGTTTAAGTTGGAGTTAAATTTGTGGTATAGAAAGATTTTTCAAAAAATTCATATTTTCTTCGATATTTGTCCGGTCCCGGACATTTGCCGAACTCTGTATATTCAGTTCACGTGGATATTGGGTGTGAAATTCACGCATACCACGAGGATTGTTACGTGATCTAGATTTTCTCTAGTACTCAACTGTGGATCTTCTTCCCACAGTGGACAAACATCTAAAAATTTGTTTCCAGTTGATGCAGTTTTTCTGCGCCCTGATTTAAATAAATATTTCACTGAACCAGCTCTGGGTTGAACTTTTCCACTAATTTACTAATAGATGTTTTCATGGTATTTCGGTAAGGATATAGATTAATTGAAGATGATTAACGTTTCCATATCATTAGAATCTCAATTCAGTCTTCTTCAGATATACGATACATTTCGACTTCCAATAAACACCAACAATATTATTCTATTGAAACGTCTAAGTTGTTATTGTAGCATACACAACCATCCATCTAAGTGTATTATTTCAACTTCGGCGGAGGTAATGTAAATATAGCTATAACTCCGAAATTAAGGCAGTTAAGTATACAGAACATCACATGTTTAATATTCAGTACTATTTATGTATTTCAAAAGGCGGCAAATATACAGGATGATCCATTTGAAATGACAAAGTTCATTATTATTCTGAAAAAAGGAAGGATCTGGAACAATACAATGCAATACCACCATTATATGGGCCATTACACAAGATCCTTGCACTTCAAAATATATACAAATCCTGCCATCCATTTCCGAGATAAAATGGGGTTCCATAATTTAAACATACCCTGTATGAAAGTCAGTTGAGATTAAAAAACTTCTGGTGAATTAGATTTCGAAGGAATTATTTTAATCCGACAAACAAGCTTGAAATCATTTATGTATCTATCAAAAATATGACAGCATTGTACTTGAAAATTCAATTTCGGGAAATACCAACACAACACAATCTGTAGTCGATCTTATAATTTTTAAATTACTTGAGTTAAGTATTGCTTAAAATTTCTTAAGCTATCCGTAAAGCGGAGATCGATCTCTGTGAAATTTAAAAATAACTTCAGAAGATAACGGCTTTAATTTTATTGAAATTTCACCAACAATGCTTCTCGGCAGTTATTGTGGAGAGTAGATCTTTTTTTACGACATATAAAAAATTTAGGATCAGTATTATTCAAATACACTATAACCAAGGGAAAAAAGTGTAAGTGCAAACATACAATTATTTTTTGAATTACGAAATGTTGTCTATTTTCTTCTTTGCGGTTTCTTGGACAAAGAAGACAATCAATGGAACATCCGAAAATTATTTTTTCTCTCATCCCTATAAAGAATATACACTTTTCTCCCTGAAGAGGAGAAGCAGACTATTAGTTGCCTTCAATTTATTTATTTATTGAAAACCTGAAAAAATTTCACAACCTCAATGTTTATAACTAGTTAGAGTATTAAAACTGATATAGGTACCTAGTCTAATATCAAATTATATTGGAAGGTCATGATTACCAAAACCACATATATTATTATATCAAGATAGTTAAGATGAATTCGCTTAAACTGCGTACAGAGAATCTGCCAAAATTAGTTATTGAATTAAAATGATTTGCTAATCACAGGATATTGCCAAGTGGTGAAAAATCTGCATTTGTTGAAGATGAGTGAGCAGAAATTCATTTATTTCTTGGCCGTCTTAATACAGCTGTTTCTAGTGACTCCAGATACGCGAGGCAAATTCTAGCTTCGATCTATAGGCATAAACATATTAGACCGGCAGCCCGCTGCAAAAAAGCGTGATGATAGTTAAGCCTATGCCTCCTTGAGATTCGGTAATTTTGCACATTTTCATTAACAATCAAGCGAAATAAATATTTGCCCGTGGGGGAAACGACAGATGATTTAATTGTTTATTGCAATGAGAAATTGCATTTTGCAATTTTAGTTTCACTTATTCCGAGAACCAAACGTTAGTTTATGAAAAAAAATCCATCGCAAAATGATAGGCTTACGTGCAGCGTGCAGCTTAAGAGTTGGCACACACCCTTGAAAGTGTAACAAATTATATTATTACTGAATCATATTATTACGTATGCCCTTTTGCAATTGGCCATTTCTTGGCCTGAAGTGCACATAATATGTCGAAGGGCATACGGTTCTATCGCGCCTAAGTATATTGGCACCTGTATATACCTGTATCCATTGGAAGGGTATTGGCAATGACATTTTTACATTCAATTGAAATTGCATAGTGTAATTAACATTGAAAACTATATATTTTTCAAACGGCATACGTTTATTGTATGCCCTTCGACATCTGTGCACTTTAGGCCAAAAAATAGCCAATTGCAAAAGGGCATACGTGATAGATAATATGATTTAGTAATAATATAATTTGTTACACTTTTGAGGGTGTGTGCCAACCCTTAAGTCGCACGCTGTACGTATGCCGATCTATTTGAGATGGATTTTTTTCATAAACTATCGTTTGGTGTCTCGGCATACGTGAAACTGAAATTGCAAAATGCAATTTTTCATTGCAATAAACAATTAAGTTATCTGTCGTTTCCCCCACGGGCAAATAATTATTTCTCTTGATTGTTAATTAAAATAAGCAAAATTAGACTCACAGCACATAGGCCACATGTGACCCATTGTACATCCTTCCGGGAAGTTGTCCTCCCAGGTCATCGTCCATCCTGTCCTTCCCATGAAGGTGGACAGGTCACTAGGAAACATCTCCTTTATATCGGCAGATGTAGGCCAAGACTCACCGAACACACACTTTCTTATCGACGATAATTCCGGACACTCGCATGAGACAGTTTCATCTTCCTGTTCACACATCCTGCATAGAGGTGTGTCCACTAGCCCCGTAGTATGGGGGTGTTTCCTTAATTTACAGTGGCCAGTCAGAAATCCTACTGTTAAACGTAGGTATGTCAGTCATAGCCGGTTTGCACTTTTGATGTTTTGTTCATTATTCGACACAAATGTTGTTTCTAACGCCAAGTTCCTCCATTTCACCTCACCTCTACAAAAATTCCTCCACCTTCAGTGTTTCCAGATACTTCGTTATTCCATTTTCTTCCGTTTTCCGTTATAATTATTATTATTCATCCTAAAATCAGTTGCACTTTTCTCCCTAGTGATACATTTTCTCATTTTTCCATGTATCTTTGAGCAACTGTGTCACTTTCCCAGCCTTCATTTACTTTCAACAGTTTGGAAATCAAATCAATTCTGAAATAAGCCAACAGTAAAGATCATCGAAAACAGTGACGTACTCGGCAGACTGAGGTAAATTTGAAAAAGAAGAAATCGTCCTACATGTACAACCCCGAATGTATGAATACCCACAGGCTCATTCGTATATTTGTTATTTTTGAAGTTCAGAAAGGAATGAGAAGTTTTGGCATCGCCAATGGGTCTCATTGATGCATATAGGTTCACGCCAAATCTACTCCTTCGACATAATTAGACATGACATAACGAAGAGTTCTTGTCAAACTTCTGTTTCTAAAATAGGTATTATACAGTACCTTCTCTGTGCACATCTCTTTTCAGCTTTTCAGTTCCTCTTTTCCGCATGCTCCATTTATACCTATGAACCTATTAACATTTACTTTTCCATTAGCGAATATTTTTCATTTTCTGCATTTCGTTACAACTTTGCAACGTTTTCTTTAGTTTAAATTTTGGACTTCTTGGATTTGTAAAACCCGGAGTTTCGTATAAAAAAAGCAATCAGCTGACTAATCTTAGTTAGGTGTCTACATTTTCGCAAAATAACAACTTAACAACTCTCTGTGAATGATTCTTATTCGAAATATAATAAAAGTACATTTTCGTGTCACACCAGCTTTCAGAATTAGTATATTTCATTTTCATATACATTTTCAGACAATTCCTCAAATTTATAATTATATTAAGAAATTCCACTCAACCACTTTGACAAACCTCATTCGGATCTCGTACCTACTCCTCGTATTTTTAAATAAAAAATGATGTCGCACACTACTTCCATCAAGTCCATTATCCAATGGATCATTATAAATTTTTGTGAAAACTTCCGAATAGAAAGATTCTATCTTAATAAGTTTGCATCCATCTATTTCACCACGAACAATTTACTCAAATGTAGACAACAAAAGAAAAATGAGCAGACACACCGGTTTCAATGTTCCCGGAAATTTTCTATTTTCTCGCATACACAAGAACGTCACAAAAGGGACAAACAACAATGCATCAATTTGTTTTAAATAGAAACAGACCGTGTTGAAGAAAAGCCGCGTACACAATTCTCAGTATAAATAAAAACAATGTTGATCAAATGGAACACAATTTATTAAATTTAGGATGAAACTTCTACTAATATAATATGATATTAACACAATTCCGATTTGTTATTAAACACCAAGAAAAAACGGTAGAACGTGTCGCGGGACACACGGTAGGAACTTAAGCTCATTTTGAGCAAAAATTATGTAATACATTTGACGTTATAAATAAACAATTTGCAAATTCCTCGGTGGTCTAGTATAAAGCAAACCAGATTCTCACGCAGTAGATCCGGGTTCGATTCCCCGTGAACAATTTTTTCTATTGTTAATTTAATTTTCAAATAATCATTCTGCTTGATATTAATAACGACAACAGGTAGACGTTTGAAATATTTAGCAAAATATTCATTATTATAGATAATGGTACGGTACCCTTCATGGGGGAGTCCGACTGGCAACATCTACTTATAACAGCATCGTATATTTAAAAAGGGAAACCGTAGCATTATACAAATTGGACATTCAAGAACTGTACGTTTACCACAAAAAATTAGTGGAAACATAAAATTGAATTGTTAAATTTCTAATTTGAAGTTTATAGAAATTTTTATTTTCTAGATTTTTTCTTAAGTGGGTCGTAGAAAAAATATGCTGCTCGACTCGTGTGGATTGTCAATATCGCACTTGAACGATTGAGCACTCCGCCTACGGTATCGTGCACAAACTTCGTCCTCGTGCGATATGGCCATCATATCCACACTAGTTGCACAAACTACTTTTTCTATCAAAATATTCCCTTTTACATTTAAAAACAACCTGCCAAATGTCAAATCAATTTATCCATCCATTTCAAAGTTATCGAATTGAAACATTCAAGTTTCAAAATTTCAACACCCTGTATTTCGAAAATTAAATGTGCTATACCCCTTAATCCTCATATCATTTTGTCCAATTTCACGAGAGGAATCCACATGCAGACGTTGTAATTACCCTTAACGTTCGAGATGCTTATACAATCTTTTGCGCGATCGTATAGAAATAAATTCCGAATAAAATAATTCAAATTTCTTCGAAATGAACGAAATGTGTCAAGTGTCATTTATACTTCTCGATCCGTTTAAAATATATTTTGCATTTTGATGAAATTCTTTTTATGATATTTATTACTTTTCGACGTCTGAACGGTAAGTAAATCACTTACCGACGTGTTAAACTTAGAATTATGGAAATAATAAAAAAAAATTATCCGAACAAATTCAAGTAGATCACCAGCACAGAAACCAGTGAATACAACCTACCGTC
This sequence comes from Galerucella calmariensis, assembly GCA_910591675.1. Lineage (NCBI taxonomy): Eukaryota > Metazoa > Arthropoda > Insecta > Coleoptera > Chrysomelidae > Galerucella > Galerucella calmariensis. The sequence goes on from CAJUYG010001124.1 coordinate 116,543, forward strand.
CTGAGAACCATTGTTGCAAATAAACAAAAAAGATCAATCACGCAAAAAAAATATGGCAATAATGGTGAAAATTTATCCGAACAAATTCAAGTAGACACCAGCTTTGCATAGAATTTTAATATAGCATCGATGGTTCAGTGGTAGAATGCTCGCCCGGGTTCGATTCCCGGCCGAAGCATATGAATCGCTGCTTCGTAAACGAGAGAGAGACTCAGGAGAGAACACACGCACACAAGCAAGGCACATAACGAAGCAACGTAACATAACGTAACGTGACACAACGCAACGTAACGGTCAGATCTTTTGCGTCGCGACTCCCGGTCGCTCAAACATAACCTGACGTGAAGAACTTAAGTTCCAAAAAGCAGCAGAATATAATTACTTCCAGAATGGATTTGCTCAATTTCCCTGTGTACCATAACGCTGTGACCTGATGGATTATTATATTTTTAAGCATGTGGGTTTTTAATGGCGCAAATGCCTTATAAGGCCTGTAAGTCGCTCCTATAAGTCCCTCTTAGTATGTCAACCATCCTCAGCTTGGCTGGTGTTAGCCAAAGCTCGCTTTACACAGATTCACAAAAGGAAGAAAATAGAGACGAGCAATCAGAAAGGATGCCTCAATATGAGGATCTCTCGAAGATATTCGTTCAGTCCAGTCCGTTCATGAGAGTGCTCGCGTCACCAAATAGTGAATCTCTTCAACAAGCAGGTCTCACGCATGTATACCGACTGTTTTCCACTTTCGTCTCTGTCTCCTTGCTGCATAATCTTCAAGGACACATCCACAAAATCCGATCATAGTTCGATCTTCGCCCGGTAAAATATGATCAAGTGCGAACGTTGTGATTGTGGGCATCCATATAACGGTCGAGATTGGAATCGGATTCTCACTTCCAAAGTTTCAGTGAACTGCTCTTCATACAATCTAAATAATACGATATGATAACATTGACTATTGAGTTGGATGTCAGGTGTCTGCTTTGTTTTTGTACCACATAATTCATCCAAATCTTAAGATATGTTGATATTGTGAACTAAGTGGGTAAATGATGATTCGCTTCGAAGTATGTGGAAGGTGTGCTCACAATATATCCATTCACATGTATACCAGTTCTGAACAGTTCAGTACTTCCAGATTATGACCTTAAAACAAAGTGTGCTCATTTATTTAGCCAGCTGAAAGATCGTAGGCATGTAAAGTATCCGCTGTATAGTTCCAATTTAGTAAGGTGTTATCACTTTGACTAGTCCCTGTTAAGTGTCAGCAGATCACTGCCTTTTGGGAGGTTTCTAGAGGTTTTTCAAAGCCTGACTGACCCTGATGTTTTTGTAAGTTCGTCAAGTTGTATATTTCCGTTGATCCTGCCTGGCTGTTTGACATTCTATAGTTCTGCTCGCCTTTTGCAGCTGTACTGCTGCTTAATTTTTTCTCACTCATAACGTGAATGCGAATAAAACCATCTGAAAAAAAGATACCATGCAACTCGAGTTTTCCGCAGATGTTGCGGTAGCAAAATTTGTATAATACTTAATACAATGGCGTGAAAATCGCACTAAATTATCAGCGAATAGCGTGGGAAAAATGAAGATATTGGTTTTACTCTATTTTGCGCACTTTGTTTTATATTCTTGGAAATATTGTCAGGATAATTGCTTCAATTATAGAGTGGGAACATACTATTTCTCGTCAAAAGCCAGTTAATTTATTTACTTCAAACATTTACGAATTCCAGAGTTTGGATAAAATTATTTGAGTACGTAATGTATTTGAGTACGCCTATGTACTCACAAAACCCTCTCTTCAAGTTGATAGACATTCTGTCGTTGCGGATTGTCCTCCCAAACAGTTTTTCTTCTCAACTGTATACGAAAATTAGCGTAAAGGAGAATGGTAAGATTAAAATTACCATTCTTAAATTGAATCCTGTGTCGCATTGAGGTAAGGCCCCTTTTATGCGGAACATAATAAAAAGTTTTCTGGGTACATTCTGAACAAAGAGCTTTTCGCCGAGTGTATGTTGGGATAACTTTTATGCGATGCCTTTATGCAAATAAATCGAATCAAAAGGAAATTTGTAACCAGAAAATTTACCACAGTTTCATCGAATAAGCTCGGGCAATCTTGTATAGTTCACAGCATGTTCCTAATATGGAGAAAAAAGAATTGTATCAAGTTTCTGAAGAAAATACTTTTGATGAGAATGGGCTCAAACTATCGATTGAAACTTAAATGACAGCTGTAGTGAGTGAGGAACAAAAACAAGCTGATATAATTATAAAAAGATTCTCTAGTTTCGTGCGAAATTTCTGATCACTGAAATATTGCTACAAAGAGAAAACCAGAACTAGTTTCCCACTATAATTTCAGTTGAGTCAATTGAAGTGATAATTATAGCTTCGATTTAAAAAAAACGCAAATTGCTTCGTTTTGTTTAATCACTATGTCACCATACCGATAGTCTGACACCGTTGACTTTTGAATGTTTCGAATTTTCTTTAATTCAGTTATTTCAATGTCAGTCTATTTCTGTAGCTCTGGCTGATCAACGATATCAGGACACTCTACCCCTAACCAGAAATTTTGCCGAATCCACTAGTGTTAATCGGAACATCGATCTTACGTCTTCTCCGAGAGACGTTCTCATTGGTATAATGCCTACAAGCTGATATGCTACTACGCTGCAGGTTGTACAACGGTACTTCCCAGTGGCTACTCATCCAAGTACTAACTGCGCTCGACACTGCTTCTTTGTAATTATAACATCAGTGGCGTTCCAATACAGTGATGAGTCGACGCCATGCAACTTATTGTTTATCTCAGGAAAACTAGAGAAAAACAGTGTCATATATCAATGGCTCTTGAAACTAAATTAACCTTCCATATTCTCCCTCATTCATCTTCACTCACACTTATCAAATTTGGTATATGCATGTCAAAAATATACAAATCAAATATTGCTGTTGGGTATAATATATGGTTTATGAATGGAGGAGATGCATTTTCAAGATGACATGCAAGTGGCTATAAATAGCCTTCATAGCTTCTTGTCAGTAATTGTCTCACGCTTTCAGTGAAAAGTTTTTTACTGACAGGCGGCTTTTGCGACGTGACAGTTCGTAACCGTGCAAATGGCAACGGACACTCCGTAACATCAAGATTAGGTTGTTTTATTAATTTTTGTAAACGTGAAAACCAAGTTATTTTAGAATTGCAATTGTACATTACCATTTGTGGAGTAACAATATGTCATGAATTCTGTTGCGACATATCAATGGATACAGCTGTCTTATAGTCAATTTGGCTTTTCGTTTCCATATGCAATTTGTGCAAAGTTCTCGTAAGTATCCTGACTATTTTTCTGCTACTTTTGGTTTGATAATATTATTTCAGATATTCAATCTTTTGAATTGATAAATAATTTTGAATGTATCCACCGAAGTTACAAGCTTTAACATAATATGTTATAACAACAACAAAAGTACGAAAACCGATTGTAACCAGAGGAGCTTCATTTTCAAAAGTGCAATTGTAAGTGGGACATTAATTATTCTGGTAGTACTTCCGACTGAAATTATTCAATTTTCATACTTCACTGAAATTTATAATAGTTCCAGCTGGATTTGCGCACAACGACTCATATTTCATGCTAAAGTGTTTTTATTGGTGTAAAAGACTACTGGAATCTTACTTTGAATGTAAAATGATATTGTCACGAAATGATTGAAACCCTTTTAGAACTTATGCTCTTTATGTGAGGTTGGAGAGAGGGAAAAATCTGACCGAGCGAGAGGTGTCGCGACGCAAATGATCTGACCGTCACGTTACGTTGTTACGTTATGTGCCCGAACCGGCCGGCGAGCTAGTCTTTCGGCGCAAAATGTTGATTGTCAGCATACATTGTATTATAAATAACAGTTAATAGAATACTTAATATGTAATTTGTGTCAAGCAACTTAATTGAGAAGATTTTTATTATTAATACTACTGTATATTTTTGTTAAATGAAGTTTCATCCAGAGTGAAATAAATTATTATATTGTATCTATTTATTGATTCAAAAAATTTGAGTATTGCTTAGAAGGAACTAAAGTTCTTACCGTGTGTCCTGCGACACGTACTTCAATTTTTTTGTCATTGCATGCTCCTCTATTTTCCTGAATAATGAGGTTTTTCCAAGTTTTTTCCGAGATTTCAATCAATAATGACTTTTTCCAAGCCTAGTAAAGAAAATTGACAAATAAACAATACATCTAAAAAACCAAAAAGCCTGCATTGCAAGATTGATTCTCCATTTTTTCTGTGCCATGTGGACCTTGAAACACATCTACCCACTGCGTATACTGCTTTCTACTCACTGCACTGCTCCAAAATACACATAGCTGGCCATAAGTAGCATGACCGATTTAACAAATTTATGTTTTATTGCTCGTTTGTTATATGGTCTGATAATTCCGTTTTTCTAGCGTACAGGCATTTAGGGGCCATTAAATTACCTTCGTTTTATATTCATGAGCAAAAAATTTCTCAAACACTGGGATTTACATGTTTTCAAATTCACCATTTTCAAAGTCCTGTCATCCCATTTTTACTCAAGTTAACTAACTATTAATCCATTTGTGTCATCAACAACTTCAATGGGACAAAGGTTTAGTTTGTGAACATTCGTTTAAGGGAGAAAAAGTCGAGCTAAAATCGTTATAGGGATTCAAACTTTTTCAAGATATAAAAAAATATTAATCATACAAGAGGCAGTCGCGGGGACTGACAAAAGTAGTGAGATCACGAATAAATGAATCCCTTCTTAAAAATTCATAGTAAGTCCATGATATAGGAATTTTCATAAAATATAAATTGGAAAGTATCATCCCACGGCTACAGGTGTCAGTTAGGCCATCAACACCTCAATTTTACTCGGCGCAGATAAAATCACCATAGTATATTGATTTTGGAAAGATTACAAGTTGAAAATAAATATGCTTTCATGATATAATATTTAGATGAAAAACATATTTATTCAAAAACATATATGTAATGCTGTCATTACTAACGTCATTGAAGGTCAGAAAGTGTCATATTACACACCTCTACTTCCCGCCCTGACCTCCCACCCCACCCTTATCGATCACTTCACGCCCTCTAAAATAATGTGATCGTTAATCTCTTTTAGATGAATATTTTTTATATTTCAAAATTTAATACATTGATAAATATTATAATACCTATTTCTTGAGGGGTACAATCCATCAATTCTACATCGGAGGACATTTTTCTTGCTTCATTTTCGCGAACTAAATATCTATCCGACTTTATCTGACATTTATTTATATTGGTGACAGTAGTTGTCAAATGTAATATTTTAGGTGTGCTCAGAACGAAACAATAGTTATTTACGTAACTAGTTAAGAAAAGAGCGATATTGTTCAACAAGCGTAATATTTGACAAAACGAGCGCTAGCGAGTTTTGCAAATTGTGCGAGTTGAAGAATGTCACTCTCTCCATAACGTGTTTACGTACAACGTTTTATCTGATTCCGCGCTTTCATAATATTTAATCAAATCTTTTATTACAATGGTAATATTAAAGTGGATTCAAATGGTGTTAGAACTATTGTTACTATAAAGTATTCACCCAGAAAATTGACTTACTTTAAATAACTGTGTCCTCAATAATGTTGTTTTCAATGTTTATGAATCTTAAAATGCTATTGAATTAAAATAATGGGGTAATTATCAGTTCAAATAATGGAATGATTGTCAGTTTTGACAGTACCTTATAGATAAATTATTCTATGGAGCTTGAACAGTTAGGCGAAGTCTTCACATAACTACTTTATCTAATTCCGCTATCAAATGTGACACTTTAAGTCACTCCTTGACGTTAGATAACGTCACATTTTTCATAACCTTCATATATCAGTTATGAAAAGTAGTTATGTAGAGACTTTACGTAACTGTTTAAGTTTCAACATAGAGATACTACATGATTTTCAAAGAATAATTTATTAACACTTTGACTCCCATGCCGAATTCAGTAGAAGGGTCCCGCGCGCCACTTCTATTTTTTTGTGAAAAATTATTTTAAATACTTTTTTCAACCATTCGCCCTGTGCAATTGAAAATCTGTCATTCTGACTTTTAGACTAGTGTATAAAAAATATACACGTGGCATAGGAGCATAAATATGATATTTACGCCACGTGTATACGGCGATATACACGGCTTAGACTCGTTTATTCTTGTCAGTAACCGCACCGTATGATCGTCAGTTTTTGAGCTGATGGAAAACTGCCTCGACAAAGGAGCCACATATACCGATAATTGGTATACGAACAATATCGCTCTTTTCATAACTAGTTACGTAAATAGCTATTTCATAACGAATGTATGGAGGTTATGTAAAATGTGACGTTACCTAACGTCAAGGAGTGATTTAAAGTGTCACATTTGATAGCGGAATTAAATGAAGATCTATTAATTTTGATCGGGATATGGTTGTGAATAAAATAGTATGCAAACTTTGGTAGGAAGTTTCATTCCCGAGATAATAGCTAACCTCTCGACAGTGATGAAACTCTTCCCACCTCGCTGTGTAATATACTGTTACTGTTTCGTTCGACATGGAGAGCATTTTCTAGTTAAATTTTCGACTGTGTTGAAACAACTGGGAATCCCCTTCTTCACCGAATTAAACTCATCTTTGACATAATATATATGAAAATATTTGAAAAAAACGTGCAGCTCAAAAATTCATCCATCACCAATCTATTTGTTCTGAAAAAATGTTCTAGTATTTTGAGAATGCAAAGATATTCCGAAAAAGTTAACAATCCATAATTTGCGAAATTAAAAGGAGCTAAATCATTTTGTCACAATTCATTCGTTCGAAAGTATGCATTTTCAACAAGCTGTCATTAGCTTCATCTGTATGTATGTATGTTTTCAACCAAATCCTTCGGACTTGATTTTGAGTCTCTTCAAACAAACAGAATTAATCTAAACTTTGTACACTTGTCAAAAACCGATGACAATACAATAAAGTAGTGAAATAGGGTGTTCCAATAAAAAAAAACTTTGATCTGGCATCGAGCTCGAAAAAAACAACACCCCTATTAGTGAATAAAACTGAAAAGTGAAAATTGAATTTTAGTTTGAAGAGAAATATAAAACACTAGGTAATAAAACTGAGAAGTACAAATTAATTCCCAATTCAAGATTGGAATGATAAACAGAAAAATTAATGTTATTATGGTAATAGTGTGAAGGGCTCGTTATCAATTTTTAAAAATTCCTACTATTCCCATTCCGAAATGCAGAGTTAGTATATGAATGTGATAAAAAGCACCACACGCCTCTACCATAATGACACTAATTCTCTCGTTAGTTATTTTGTTCCTTAATTAGGAATTAGCTACCTATTTTTCACTTTTTAGTTTTACTTTTCACTAATTGCACAAGTGGTTTGTATTTTATCGGGTAAATTTGGGTTGTTTAATGATAAATTAACTCCAATGTTAAAATGTCATATACCTGGAAATGTTAATGTGCATATTTTTTATCGCGATAAAAACTCCTCTTCCTCAATATCTAGTAAGCGGACGTCACTTTTACACAATGATAATGAGTCGCAAGTTAATAAAGATAATTATTTTTGTTGTTCATCCATATATTCTGTCGTTAATTTATCTTGCCAAAAAACACTCGAGCTTTTCTTTTATCGGATAAATTTCTCTTTAACTCAAAGTTTTGCCAATCACTAAATTTGCTCGAAAAACTGACATTAGATAAAATCGCTCCACCTTCGGTGTCGCGATTTTATCATGTCAGTTTTTCTCGTGAAATTAGTGATTGGCAAAACTGTTTCGTTGCAAAGAGAAATTTATCCGATAAAAAAAAAGCTCTTGTGCTTTTAGTGTTGAGAAACTGTTTCCTGGCAATTTGACGAGAATAACTGTCAACTATTAAAAACACGACACCGAAGGTGGAGTGTTTTTAGGTTGACAGTTATTTAAGTCAAATTGCTAAAGGAAACAGTTTAGAATTTGAACAACACAAATAATTTATAGTTGAAATAATACCCTTCTTGGTGTGCGTCATCGATTGTGACGTATATCCGGGTTTTCGGCATGTCGTTTATTTTATTTGCTATTTTGACATATAGCTAACCTTACATTTGATAAATAAGATCATCAGGATTGTATTTAGCCAAATTCGAAAAGGCTATGCAATTAATAATCACCAGCTTCTTTTTCTAACTGAAAATACTTGAGAACTTTCAAAATACTGATGTTTTTCCGTGTATTCATGCATATTTTTGTATTATTCATATAAATAAAACAATAAGATTAATATTCACTTTTCATAAATAATAATTGACCGTAAGCAACAAAGTACAGACCTGTCAAGAACTGTCAGTGTGAGAGTAGAAAAAGGCGTAGGACTTATTGCGCTACGAATGTAACGCCTTCATAGTATTCAAACTCTCGATTGATAGGTTGAGCTTGAGCGTAATCTAAACATCAACCAATCAAATTTTCGTAAGTCAAAGATTAGGGTTAACGTTTGTAAAACATTTAAACGGTTCATTATTGTGATATTTTGATTAGAATTAATCACAGACCTGCCTTTTTTTCCATTTCTTCCTACGTAATGTGTTAAAAAGACATTAACAATCGATGACGCACACCAAGAAGGGTATTATTTCAACTATACCCAATATTAATACAAACCTCGACCTTTTTATTTTAATGTACAATTATTAAAGACGCAGTAATTGTAATTTATACTAGGAACAGTGATATTGATGAACAAATCAATAAGTGAAAAAACCACTAGTGTATTTGTCGCTGTGAAAGTTATAGCTTACTTTTGCCGCTGTCAAAGTGACAACTGCACTGTGGCATATGCGATTTTTTATACATGAATTAAATTGTCACTTCAATTCATTAATAATACTCCTGAAACTGTGAATAAATTGATGTATGAAATGTACTATAGATGGAACAGTCGATATAAATCACCCAAGAATTTGTAGTATAATCAAAGTCAAAAATAATAATGAACTGGGTTGACTATTAATTAAATAATTGCGAAGCATTACAGTGTGACTGCTCGTTTCTTTCGCAGGAATTTGTTATGATTTATCTAATTCACCTTGTTAATTTTGTTGGATAAATTATTGTATGGGTGTAGCCTGAATTACCTTCGTGATAAATTACCCTAAAACGTTACGTTCTGATTGCTTCAACCCGTGAGATAAATTGGTAATAATAAATTTCCATTATTTCCACTAGTAATACTGAAAGAAGTCAGTACTAATGCAAAGAGTCAATTTTTGAATGAATGCAACCAATTATACAGGGCAGGGTAGTCTGGCACCAAGTCATTTTCTTTGAAAAGAATGAACAAACCTCAAAAAATGACTTGGAGCCAGACTTTCTCGCTACCCTGTATATATATTTTTATATACACATATTTAATACATACAAATATCTCAACAGTGCTATTTGCGTAAGTACCATTTTTGTACAAGGATTGCTTGGTGTGATATGCGAACAAGGATCGGTGGTTTGATACCAGGTGGCGAAAGAAATACCTGATTACCTAATCCAACCTAACCAATCAAATCCTTTTCCTCCTTTTTTTTCAGGAAACTGCTCAGAGGCTCCAGGTACTTGCTCTACCTCTCCCTGGAAGTGTGGGAGTGCCCTCGGGTAAGGGTACAGGCAGCATTGAAGGCCCCTTACCAGAGACGATCGCACTAAAACCACCACTAGTGAGATTTGAATACGACCTCGACTACCCCCTTAGAAAGTGGGTTTCAATTCATCATTAAGTTTGTTCAGACCCATTGCGCAGCACAGTCCAACAGCTATAATCCCCTCTCGTCATATGCTGGCAATCCCCACTCGTTTGCATTCGCATGAAAATCTCCTATCATTGTTTCTCTCCCTGGTGGCATGATTTGCCCTATAACCTAAACCATATACAATTTGTAACCTCCTATTCCTATGTTTGGGGATATGTAGCACTCAATGTCATGACGTCCATATCCTCCAAACTCAACTCTGGGTTCTCTCATAATGATTATAGTACACTTTACTAGTACCACTTTACCCTGTTTTCTTCGAGGCTACATCATGAGCCCCGAGGACACAGCATTGAGGAAACATTGATTCATCCATTCATTTTCATTTTTTCTTCTTTGTGTGAAAAAACTTAGATACTGCTGAGAACTTTTACGAAAATGACAAATAAAACGATCGTTTGTGAAAATTTAACATTTTTTAATTCAGAGCGCTTTAAGACAAGACACTTTGTGGCCGGCTACCAGTGTCTGGAAAGAATCACGCGGCTATAAATACATTGAGAGCGCGATTCTTTTTAGACACTAGTAGCTGGCCACAAAGTGTCTCGTTTGAAAGCGCTTTCATTCTTTCAGACACTATACCTCATTTAAAAACCGGGAGGAGTGATTTGAATTTAAGTTGGCAATTGTAGACCTCTGATTGGTCAGATTCAGCCCAGTTTCACACAACACTTTTTAATATTCACATAAGCTGATAGTTTTCATTCTTGATAGTTCTGACAGATAAATAAATGAATATTGGATGAAAAACCAAAAATATTCTGAAGCAGTGGGTACATTATTACTTTACATTTTTTTAAAGTAGTAAAGTCGGTTAAGCGAGTATTAAGGGAATACTGAAGTAGAAGAACATTATGTAGTGCAGAAAATATTGGTGGAATACGAGGACTTTGAAAAATTGTGATGAGTGAATAAAAAATGTCGTTCGAAGAACAAAAATATTATCTGTGCTTGACAAAATTTTGCAAGCCTCAAAGCAACGTTCAGACTTTCTTGAAACAAATTAAATTTAATTGTGTCACCTTTTGACGTGTCAAATGTAGGTACTATTTATTTGTTATATACATATTTGGGAAGAAATCGTCAAAGTTTATCGGAAGAACATGCCATGGAAGATAAAAAACAATATAGAAAAGAATGGGTTTGGTAGAAAATACATTATTGGTTTTTGAAGTTAAAAAGAAGAAAGAAGGTATCTCAGAAGTATTTGAAAAGTGGTTTATTACACTTAATCCGGCAACATAAAGATAACTGTTGGTAATGTTTAAATTAATACTGCATATTGCTCTACAATGCTATCAATTTTGTAGTATTGTTATTGCCAGAACATATTATCAATTGTCATATTCTTTTCAATTCAATTGTAATAAATATAATTAAAGTCACTTGACTATCTGTAATTCTCCACCATCAACAATGACCATAATGTGTTTGTTGTCGATGTGAATCTGAATCTTCTTATGTTTGAATAAGAAACGAAACAGGAAAAAGTCTTACATTTTGTTCAATGCGTAGGTACATCTAAAAAATATACTGCAGATCAGAGGAGAAATCGACTTATGACTAATGTCTTTGCTATCAAGGCATATTTAATATGTTTGGAACACGATTGTTGACTACGTTTTCGAAGCACACCCTTTAGTAACTAATCTGGTAACTTTTAGTGGTGTGAGTATGGCTTTTCAAATTACTCCTCCTGGTTTTTAAATGAACTATAGTAGCCCGTCACAAAGTGTCTCATCTGAAAGCGCTCTTATGATAAAATTTTTTTTTTCCAATTTTAACACCGTGTATCTTAAAAACTATATGCTAAAGGCTTGAGAATATTACTAAAACGATTAAAGACATTTTGTTTAGGTAACTTCAATTTGCCAGGCATTTGTCGAACTTCCTTTATTTGAATTCTTAAACCTCTCAATTAGGAGTCCGTCCCATTAAAGGGCTATTAAGTTTTACTGTAATATGCCCTTGTAGTCACCGAAAATTCATGCGTTTGGCTTTATCCACAGCAGAGTTACAGGATGGTTGAACATATCCTGAAATTCGGTGCTAAATGAAGATGTAGACATTTCGAAATTTAGGTTTATAATTTTTAAGTTACCAATAGATTCTTGTTTATGAATGACAGTCAGTTCCAAAAAAACAAGTTACAGCGCATCATATTATTCAACCCAATTCAACAGTGTAGTTTTGATTTCATCCCCAATGAAAAAATCGTATTTTCCGAACTTTCCAAAATCCCCCTTCTAGATTACATAATCATCATCAGATAGTGTAGTCACCAAGAATGAAGGGAAAAAGAAGTTGATGATAGATTGACAGTGAGTTGTTTGCATTTAGTTTTGGCTTATGGGAGAAGACAATGGGTTTAAATAATATAAATATATATGTTTTTGCGCGATTGATCTTTTTCGTTTGTTTACAGCATCGGTTGTCAGGTTGGTAGGTTGTGTTTACTGGTTTCTAAGTCTAACACGTCGGTAAGTGATTTACTTACCGTTCAGACGTCGGTAAGTAAACTACGTCTTAGCCCTACATACATTTAAGTGGTCCTAAATAATATATTACTTCATTCATTACACAGAAGAAACAAAAAAAATAAGATTGGAATTTTTTTATGAACAGAGTCGATCAGAACAATATAAAAAGTAATAAATAGCATGAAAACAATTTCACCAAAATGCAAATTATATTTTAAACTGATCGAGAAGTATAAATGTCACTTTTGACATTTCGTTCATTTCGAAAAAATTTGAATTATTTCATTCGAAATTCGAATATTTCAATACGATCGCGCAAAAAATGGTATAAGCATTTCGAACGTTAAGGGTAATACCGGTCTCCAGCAAAATTGCTGTCGACCGGTAAACAACCCTTACCGTTCTTGATACTTAATATACTATTAAATACTGGTTTCATGGTAATTAATAAACAACAGCACAGTACACAAATGAAAATGTGTACCAACCAACCAAATACAGACGTTTCTCCACGCCTAAATAATCACACACAAATTATTCTTACATATTAAGCTGCATAATAATATAAGTTCTTCACACCAGTGAATAATGAAAAATAATTCACTTTTGTTAGCCAATATAATCACATTCTATAATCACCAGAATTCACGCTAACATCAATTAGAATGAATAAATCAAATCGTCTCTTTTAAAACGTCGAATACCTAATAAAGCGAATTGCTTCTGACAGTGCGTCGTTTGAAATGTCATAATTTTACGTATTATATCCATATAGAGAAAGACATGGACAACAGTAGCGTTAGTGAAGATTTAATATATACGCCTCCCGAAATAAATTTCATCTATAAAATGTAAGGGATTCGATTAAAAATATAAGTTACGAACACGATACACTTACTCACGGTATGTTCTTGCGCATGTAGCCGACAGCGTGTGACGTCATGTGGGAATCTCAATCGGTGATGTACAATGCTAAATATATAGGAAATACTCTGTTTGCGTTTTTTTTTCATGCATATTTCCACTTTATGAATGATCATTCAAATGCGACATGGTTTTTCAGATATAACATGAAATATTACTTTATTATCAGTAACTTAGTTATCTTTTTTTAGTAAGTACATACAATGATGCTGGGAGTTCACAATATAGAAAACGTGTAGAAATATGTGGGTTATATGTACTTTTTACATTTTAAAAGTATTCAAAATAGAAATATTTATGGGTGAGCAAAATTAAAACACACCATTATATTATATATATTTTATATTTCATATTTCTACCATTATATTTTATTTATTATACAAGACTCCTTAACAAAGGTGTCACTGGGATACGAAACGAGCCCGAGGCGAGTTTCGTATGGTTAAGGCGAGTGTATTAATAACCATCACGTGAAACTTGCATGCACTATTTTTTCTACGAAAAAGAAATCTGATTTGGAGAAAAATATAAAAAAAAATGCACAAACCGGGTCTCGAACCACCCTACGGGACCACATTAAACTAATATAAAACGTATATAGGCATGTAACTGTTATACAAAATTAGTAATATATTATTGTAAACAAAAATTAATGAGTTTAAATATGTATTTACCGTGGTCATTTTTTGGTCTGGTGCTCGACATTTATTTTGGTCTTCTCTCGACAAATATTGGGTCTGCCTACTTGGGTTTTGGAAATCTTGATTTCTATTGGTCAATTTTTCAGTTTTATAATAAAAACCAGTGTTATAATGAGTATCATTATGAAACTGAAAATTGGCATTTAATTCCTAATTTATAGTATAGGAATAGAAAAAGCTTATATTTAGAATCATTTATTGTAATTTGTAACTTTTGACATATTCTTGTCCAGTTTTTTCAGGCAGTTTTGAAAACTGATTTTCCTATCAATTTCCCCTGATCGTTACAAAACAAAAATAGCCTTATATTATAACAGTATTAAATAACACTAATAACAGTAAATTAGTGGGTAATAAAATTCCAAATACACGAATCAACTCAAGTAAAATTGAAATAAAAGCTAACAACACCTTGTATTGCATGAAAACACAATGAATCGAAAGACTGGTGAGAGGTGGGTGTAAATTTCTGGTTCCCGCGTGACGTAACTGCGCGGCTCGGACGCAATTTGGAGTAGAAATCAGCATACCGTGAGTAAGTGTATCTTGAGTTACGTATATATTTGCTCTTTACATTATAACAAATAAAATATGCTCTATAGCCTATAGCAGTTTTTTTTAATCGTGGAGAAAGTATAGCCTTTCACTTGTGTAGCATAGCTATTATTCACTTGGATGAACAATAGCCACCATTCTGTACTCGTTGAAGAATATACTATTCTACAACTTTAACAAGTAAACGAAAGTGTTACATGTGATAATATCAACATATTATTTATTAACGTGAAACATAGAACAACATACGGATATTATCTACAATTCAACATTTAAACTAGTGACGAATCTGCATTATAATTTCAGTGAGTTTTTGTTTCCATATATTTTTCTGTTAATCAGCAAAGGGAATATAAATTGATTTTATTTTTGGATAACCCATTTTATATTACCTAAAAAAATATGCTGTCAAAATTTGCTGAATACCAAATTTCTCACTCATTCACAATTAATAACTTTTCATTTTCCACTATTGTGTACTGTGTTCAATTTTTTTATGTATCAGCAGAACAAATTTGAGACGATATAAATAAACAACACTGATGCTAATAAGCATATTCCTGTCATGTGAGAGACGCGTCTAGTGTTTGTATTATCTTTGTATATGCTTGTATATTTTTTTCATGGAAACAGTATGCTAACACGATTATTCCAGATAACCGACACTCTCTAATTGGTACGCACACTGAATTTTATATAGAAATATATATTCATACTGAATTTTATGCAAAGTAAATTAGAGAGTAGAAATTTCGTAATTAAATTCTACCAGCGCTCAAATGGTTATTAACGGAAAATACGAAAAAATTGCCACTACAGATAATAAAAGTATACAGGGTATACATATTGTGATGATTGAACATAATTATTCTCAAGTAAGCATCACTTCGATCAGATTGTGTTAAATCAGGCGGATATCAATAGCTAGGTCTCATCTGACAGCCACACAAGCCAAATCCTGAAGGTACGTTTTCCTCCACATTAGCAGGTCGCTCACGACTGCGACCAAAGTAGCAACGATTATATTCTTCGACGAATTTTGCGAAGAGATGTTTTCCTTGGATCGGCTCTTGTTAAATATTCTTCAACAAATTTAATTCTATGACAGTCGCTTTTATATTGATAATTATTGCATTATTATATTTTTCTGCCACACCTATAATAATAAAATGAATATTTCTAAACAGAGAGTGATTTCAATCAGGCTGAAAATGGTCGCGTTCATCACAACGTAGCGCTACCGAAGCGATAATCAATTTCCTGCTGAACGTGTGTTTTGTTGACTGATCAGATTGAGCGCTGTGGTATCAGTCGCCATTTTTTCCATGAGAATTAAAGTACGCTACCGATTGATGATGCATTAACTGTCATTTGTGACATATGTTGAAAACATAATATTAAGATTTTTGTTTGGAGATATTTTAGTTTGTATTTCAGTGACTATTTCACTAGAGTAAATTGATAACTGACAAAATTTGAAGGTTTTGAACTGGCAATTTTTTGTCTGTCAATTTTTTGTATTATTAACATGAATAATACAATATTTGGAAATAATTCAATAAATGAAATAGGGAGTACAATTAAGCAAAGTATACCGCGAAATACAATGAATACAAAAAAGTCTGCGTGGGAACAGTTTAGAATGTTTCTGGACGCACGTAATTATACGTTAAAAAAGGATACTTCTGAACAAGCTATAGCAAAAATTCTTGAAGATTATGGTTTTAACATGAAAAAAAGAGATGGGACTGATAATACTGAAGCTAGTGTAAAAACACTTTGGAATACGACTGCTCAAATGGTTCAGGAAAAATATTTTTCTAGAATTTAACATCAAAATTGATCCATTTGAAAATATTACCTATAAATTTGCTTGATTGGCCAGGGATACAAAACGTAAAGAGCTTCATGCTAAACCTGAAACCAGAAAAAGAAAATCTAACGCGTTTACCAGAGAAGAATTAATGGAAATGGTAGAAAGCTATTCTAAAGATAATCCTGATGGGTTACAAAAAAAGTTTTTCCATTTATGTTCGTTCGAATTAGCATGGCGTGGGAATGAAGCTGCTAATTGTGATATTAATTACTTTAAAAAAGAATATGATAATAAAGGTAATTTTACTGGCAGGGTAGAATATAATCCAATCTTTTCCAAAACGACACTAGGAGGATCAAAAGCTTTATCTGGCAGTAAGTGGCTGGTAAGAAATAATGCTAACAACAATTTGTGTTCCGTTCGTTTATTTTTAAAAATTATTGAAAAAAAATCCAATCTTTATCTAACAACAGCAAGATTATTTTTAACAGTACATCAAAATTGGGAGAAAGGAATATGGTACAAAAATTCACCATTGGGAATTAACACAATTCCAAAGTGGACGAAAATATCGGCAGAATCAATTGGTATAGACACAAAAAAATAGAAATAACCAATCATTCACATAGAGCTTCTGCAATATCTGCATTAGCAAAAGAAGGAGTTGGTGAACAAGAAGTAATTAAGCTTACAGGACATTCCTCTGCCCATTCTTTGAAACCATATTTACAATTAAATGAAGAACACCATTTTCAACTTATAGAGAAGCTTTGAGAAAATAAAAATAAAGAAAAGGAATCCTCAGTTTCTAACTTAAATTCATCACAGGTCATGATGCAAAACAATCCCCAAAATAATGCTTCAACGTATAATTATAATAATTGTACTTTTTACATAAATAAGTAATTTTTTTTCATAATGTTATTATTTTTTTGGCTTTGTATAATTGAAGTTTGCAATAAATGAAACGTTTAAACATATGATTTTCAAGTTTTTCTCTCGTAAAAAAATATTCATGTCGAATACCACTCAATTAAAAATTTTGTAAGGTAAAATTTTTCTCTTGTCGTATTCAAGTTTGTTGCTTTTAGGTAATTTTGCTCAAGACATTTAATCCAAAATGAATTCGCAAAATTGCCAAGCAACAATCTTTCATGACAATCGAAAAATTTTGCCGACAAAATTTTCACTCTCGTGATATTATATATGATTATTTTTTTCACTTGTCAAAATCTGACATTTTGGTGGTTTTAACCAATAGCAATACATTATTCTAGCCAATCACTCGGTATTATACTGATAATTATGCTTCCTTATTGATAATACCTTGTTTACATTGAAACGTCAAAATTTACTTTGAATTTGTCATTATTGACAACTAAAAGTGCTTCGAATTTTATTGAAAAATGAACACAAACTGATTCAGTGCCATCACCCAAGGGAATATTGAACATTCAGGTAATACAAAATTTTTAGTTGTTGAAAAAAATAATCTTCCCAAATACAACTCGCTCTTCAAATTTTATCACATGAATTTTTATTTTCATCACTCAAACTTGTTAATTTGAGGCAAAAACATTCAAACAAACCGAATTTAGATAAAAGATAAAATCCCTCGTCCTGACGGACTCGTGATTTTATCAATCGGTTTGTTTCCATATTTTTGCCAAATAAACAAGTTTTCGTGGAAAAGAAAAAATTATCGATAAAATTTGAAGCACTCGTGGTATTACCTTCGATAATTTTTTACTGAATATAATAACCAATCAAATTACTTAATTTTAAGTCATGTGCCAAATTTCATCCAATCACCGCTGTATAACAGCGATAATACCCTACATGTGGTGTTTTCAGTTTGGTGTTTTTTTTTTTTTTTCTTCGGAGCCGTCCTTTCGCCGGTACCACCTCAGCCTCCTGGGCTTATTGTGGATCAGTTTGGTGTTTACTTTTTATTAAACAATAATTGAACGTCAAGCTGACAACTGGATTAAAATATCGCGAAGATTAGGTATTGCATCTAACGATTCAATTAATTTCCCAATTGTACTTTTCACAACTGAAGTTTTAAATGAAAATGAATACTATTTGAATAAAACTAATAAAGTTTGTATTGAAAAGTATTAAAAATCAGATTGGCATTCAATTTTTTGGAAGCTACAAAGTAAAAAATCATCTTATCGAATACTCCTCGGGTCTTGATAAATACTCAAAATTTTGTCATAGAGAATCCTTCAAGCGTGTTGCTCGAAGATAATAGCCCTCGGCCTGCGGCCTTGGGCTATTATCAAGCAACACGCTTCCAGCATTCTCTATGACAAAATTATCTCGGTATTATCAAGACCCTAGGGGTATTACTACTGAAAATGAATGAACCCCTGAAGGTGACTCATGATTTTAATAATAAATTATATAGTGTGTCAAGAAGTTCAACTCTTAACTCTTAAGCTCCAAAGTGGTGAGCTCAATTTATTGTGATTAACTCTTATTTTTTAATGGTTAGAAGTAATACCTATTTCATACTTGTACATATCAAATAAAATTGAGTTGTTGTTGTTGTTGTTGTTGTATTCATTGATATTTGACATAATATAGGTATGTCGATGGTTTTATTAGCACGTTGAGCAGAATTACGAACTGATGGATCACTCACACACACACATACACACTCACACAAAAACAATATAAATGGTGAGGTGGTGAGGTATAGGTCGTTTAGGACCGTCAAAAATCAAATACATCCATATTATATCTACAATTTCTCAAGCAATTTGTAAGATAATTACTTTTATATTAACATGGTATTGAATGCTTATCATTTTCCATATAGGAGTAGTAGAGTCAACGCTTCATTAATTATTAAAGGAATATCGAGGTAGAGGAACGAAATACAGTGCAGCAAATATTAGTGGAATACCAAGACTTTTAAAAAATTGTGATAAGTGAATGAAAAATGCTGTTCAAAGAACAAAAATGAGTTATCTATAGTGGATAAATTTTGCAAGCCTTGAAGCAAATTATATTCATCTGTGTAATCCTTTGAATAAATGTACCTACTTTGTTTATTATATGCATTCTATTTTCACATATTTGGAAAGATATCGTCAAATGTCTATGGAGGTTATTAGCTATTGAAGGTTTAAAAAATATATAAAAGAATGGGTTTTGTGAAAGTATAGTGAAAATTATGGAATGGTTTGAAAAACTAACTTATTGACTTCCTTTTTATTGCATTCAGTTATTTGCTAATTAAAAACAGCTATATTAGAAAATCGAAAATAGCTATTTGTGGGTGGGAATTAAATCGTCGATACGTCGATACGACTCATCTTCATTTTCATCTGGCCACTCTATACCACATTAAATGGAAGATCAGTCTCAACGTATATCGTTGAACGCTTCAATGGCCTGTTAAAAAAGAAACGATGGGACATCGCAAGGGTAGGCAATATATTGACGTAATAAAACTGTTGGCTGAATGAAAGCGAATATGTTTTCCGAGGAAACGGAAAATCAGATGCGTGACCAATTTTACTGCTACCAAAATATCCCGAGGAGAATGTATGGTGATTGTAAAGGAAGGGATTCCAGCTATGAACGTATTTTTCCATGAATGAGAAATACTGGAGATGGAAATAGGATGAATTTGTCCACTTGAAAAAAAAAGGAATAATTTAAATATTTTGACAAAAAGAGATAATTTTGATTTTCTCTCCAACAAAGTGGGCTATTCTAAAAATTATCATAAGATAGTTGCTATTACTAGAAAAAATTAGTTTGATTTGAATAGTATTGATATTTTTTCAATTCTATTGACTCACAAACCTCACCCGGCGCCTATTTCAGTGTGGTACTATCGACAAAGGCAAACAAGATCCCAGGGAACAACAATATCCAACCTTATTGGTATAATATATTATTATTTTAAATCTAATTTTATTCCACTGTCAGACTTATCATTGAGATCAATTACAATAGGCTTTATCTAGGTATATTATTGTGAATATGACTACCGGGTGTCCCAAGGTATCGTATACAGGCAATATTTCGCTTATTTGACAGGATAATTGATAAAAGAAAACTGCAATACCTTCCTAATGACTTATTAAGAAATGTTTCACATTTGACAGCCCTGTGGTAGCTATCCCTCACTTCATATTTTCAAATGGCACCCCCTGTTCATTGATGTATACTGCTACAGTTAGCAATATTGAAAAGAAGTTTCGTGAAACTGAACATATTAAAAATATTGAAAAACTAGGTAAAAATGTTCAATTTACTGATGAATAAACCTGGAGGTACTTCTAGAGATTGAGGAGAATCCTCATAAGAAAACTCGAGAACTTGCCGCCGATGGTACCACCCTTACAAAGTTCAGTTGGTTCAGGATGATCTTCATAAAAGGCAAGAATTCTGTGAATTGATGATGGACAGAATGAACGCAGATTTGCAGTTCATAAACAAAATAGTTTTTGCTGATGAAGCGACGTTTCATTTAAACGAAACGGTAAACAACAGAACCGTAGGTACATATTGGAGCAGAGAAAATCCTCAATGGATATGTGAGGCTCACACTCAATATCCTGAAAATTGAGTAAACTTGAAATGAGTAAATAATGAAAAAATATTAGTGTGCTCTTCGCAAACTACCAACACAATGAAATCGGTTGATTACATCAATAAAAAATTGTTTATTGAAAACAACTATCATTGTTTATTGAAAACAATTATCTTGGGGTCAGGCGATTGACTGTTTTTAATGTTAACCTCCTCTGAAAATGTGAATTACAGTGAACAAAATATAAAAGCAGCTTTCCGGACAATGTTATATTTGTAATATTTACTTGCCGCTGTTGAAGAAGTATCAAAATGAAGACAGTTATTTGTACCATATTTTTAATGGCTTTAATCATGTGTGCTATGAGTTCACCGATTGTTAAGGAAGATAAAGGTACGTCAATTTTTTTTAATTGTCTTCGAAAAAAAGTTTATACTGTGAGAATTTGAATGTCCTGTCAATTAAAACTATGATTTCGCAAAAACCAGTTAGCTGCTAGCTGCGCTTCATTCCTGTTGCTTCCAGAACTGGATCTTATTGGCTTGAATTGTTAGTACAGTTTCTCCATGATATTCTCCTGATATGGATAGTGTCACTAATATGGATAAAAAAACTTATCCGCCCAAAAGACACGTGTCGCTTTGAAGCAATTGGTGTCAACTTTTCTGTGGTTTGTTATTGGACCACTTTCTTTGTGGTCCCAAGAACATATATGTCGCTGAACCTATTGTCGCTGGCTCATCAGCTTGTTTATTCTCAGTGATATCATTATGTCCCGTAACCCACACTTTAATAGGGTCTGGCAGTACATTTAGTTTTCTCTGGGAGTCCTTTACCAGCCTGGTTGTTACCTTGCAAGTATTTCAAGCTTTCTAATAAGGCCTTTGAGGCGATAATGTCCTAGAAACGTAGTTTGACTCTGGCTCAGACATTAATTTCTTCTTACCTGATTGTAGTCTTCCAGGAGTATCTTTAGTTGCCCACTAGATCTTTCCGATGATATTCTCCTCCTTTCGGCAGTCACCAAATTGATAATCCAATCAATTCTATCAACTCCCATAACTCATCGATGAGCTTATTGTGGTTCCCAAGAATTTTATATTCCAAAAATTTATCAACTTTGAACTTCCATATTCATGGTAAATATATGGTATTTCTCCATGGAAAAGCTTCCAGATTTTTGACTTTAGTTCAAAGTTAGTGAGTTTTGGTTGCTTGGTTAAATTATATCGTGATCTTTTTAACCTTGCGCGGAGCTCTAGGGGGTCACGCGGGCTTCCCTGTGGGCTTGCACCAAAGTATTTATCGAATCTAAAGACTTTTGAGAAAATTTCTGTTATATATACCCAAACAATTTTATATCAACTTGGTGCTTATTGAATTTATTGTTTGTATTGTTGATGAATCTTTTTACGTTTGAGGGAAAATATTAGTATTATTATCATAAAAATATTAAATATTCTTGCAATATACAAAAACATTTATTTTCGAAGCAAATTATCATAACCAAAATATATTAATTTTCACAGCATTAGATGAGAAATTTAAGCCAAATTGACATAGACAATCCACTTGAATGAATTATATATTCCATGAATTATTAATTTGACAATTTTGTCGAGACGAGCAAGACAAGCTAGAAACTTCGAGTTACTATCCCATTCCAATTATTTTCATTGTATATTTTTTTATTATACTTTTAGAAGTTGACATCCACATCGTAGTTAAAAGAGCCACTTGCGACGTTCTGAGTATTGAAGCTGGTGGTGTCAAGCTGAACGATGCAGCCTGTGCTGCCCATTGCCTTTCTCTGGGAAAAAAAGGCGGTTGGTGTAATAATCACAAAGTTTGTAATTGTAGAAATTAATATAATATAATAAAAATGTATGTATATGGAAAAAATATAATTCAATTTTGTAACCACACGAGTGCCTTTTTAATACCCACCTACCACGGAGAGAAATGACCAATGAATGAGTTCAACGAAACCATTCAATCGTTTTGAGAGGAACCTAGTGATTTTGCAATAGAAATCTTGGTCGTCGTCCAAAATGAATCACATTCATCATAGGAATTTTCAAAGACAGTTTCACCCTTATCACTCCACTCCTGTCAAAATTTGCTTCCCAGAGTTTCTGTCAACGCATCCTCAACAAGTATAATAATGATGATGACCTACATATCATTGGGGAAATGTCTTGTTTTTCCGATGAAGCGACTTGTGTGTATTGTTTGTGAAATTTGCTGAGACCTGAAAGATCCATTGAGCTCACTTATTTTCACTTGGCTCTTGACAATTTCAGAAACTAGTTGCTCTTTCAGTCCTATTTCCCGGAGAAATTTTAGAATCCGCATTCGTCTTGCTCCACTATTCTGAGCTTAAGGTGACAGTATCCCATTAGGGCTCCCCACTTTTAGTGCAGTTTAACTCCGACTTAGACATACATTTGTTGTATTTTTAGACATTCTCAAAATAAAGTAATCTCAAAAAGAATAGTTTGCGTAGCACCGCTCTATAAGTATTCTTCAAACTAGCTAAGGATGACTTAATATTCAGCTACCGATCCAAGCTATTCTTGAAGTTAAGAGCAACTTACGAAAGGCGTACTGAAATTCCAAACGGACATTAGCTCTTCCAAGATCTTTCTAATTGTCAGATTTTCCATATTTTTGGCTTAGTCAAATTCTTCTTATATTACGTTAGAGTTGATACTGCAAAATGGTTCCGGCCTCCAAAAGGTGCTGAAGTCTCCCTCTTCGCTAGTTCATTCACTTTTTCATTCCAGCAACTTTTACCAGGCAAGGAGTTTCCAATTGGCGGAGCAGCTATTATTGGGAACAACAGAATCCGCATGCTCTTAGAGGATATTTTCAGCCTGGTTGATGCAGGATGGAACTTAAGTTCCCATCCCTTGTTATAGATTATAAGTATGTGACATCTCCCCAATAATAGATTGGAAAAGAAAGAGATATGGAATGGTCAACAAGAAGTCCTGAGTATAACCCAATTGATTTTTATTTCCAGATACATAATAGGAAGTAATTAGTTCATTAGTTTTTGCATGTCGAATTTATCCAGGAGACCAGCTCTGGAGGGATTTGAAGTTGCAAAAACCTCCACTGAAAAGATTAGAAAATGTAAAATGCAAGTGAAAGGGGGTGACGTAGAATATTTAATTTGAACTTGCTCTTTTTATGAAATGTTTTCAATTCTAATCTATCGTCAAAATAAAACCTCGTATTATGAGTTCTTCACTAGTATTATAATAACTGTTTATTTGTATGAACCACGCTGTATTCGTTTCGTATGTACATAGGAATCGTTATGCCTCATCGAGTCCAGGTCGGCATTTAAACGACGACTACCTGAAAATGGGAAATTGCTAAACATTGTGCAAAATTCTTAAATTAGAAGAACGTAAATTTGCAAAAACTAATTTCAACTTGCAAACGAGCTAATTTGGCATGTCAGGAAAAGATAAGTGTGATCTGGAAGGAAAAAGGGGATACAATTATGTTCCGAGAAACGAACACGACAAAACGTGTACAACGGAAATAATGCAATAACTTTTATAAACCGGTGGTAAAACTTAACTCTCCTTTTACTTCAATTTTTGTTTTGTTCAACTTCCAAGAAATTACGAGTTTAATTCCATTTCCTTAAAAATGTATAGTTTCATTTCAAGGAATGGCGATTTAATTTCTCACAAGTTTTATTGTTAAATCTAATTGAAATCCAAGCAAATACTGAAAATACTACAAAATAAAAAAAAAACATCATGGAATGCGGCAAATAACTTAGAGGACTGGCGACTCGGAGCAGTGTAACACTGGAGTTGGTCCTAGGTCACAAAGGAATCGCTGGCAATGAAAAAGCTGACGAACTGGCAAAATCAGGATCGTCAACCCTGATGAACGGACCCGAACCAGCTGTGACCTTCCCAGATGCTCAACTAGGACATGGTTGAAAGGGTGGGTGGAAGAACAACAAAATAAACACTGGAAGAATACGCCCAAGCAAACACATGGGAAGAAATCATGAATGATCAGAAAAAGTAGCGAAAGAACTGGTCTCAATGAGCAGGAACGACTACGCACCATAACGGGGATACCTACGGGACACTTTCCCACAAAGGAGCACCTGAACAAAATAGTGCTGTATAACGGAGAAGATGCAAAAAGGACAACGAAACAGCTCTGCATATATTATGCAGCTTTGAGACGCTGGACCACAGGAGGCAGAAATTGTATGGTAGACCCCAAATGACTCCAGAAGACTACAACCAACCAGGAGAGAACCTGTATGAGCTAATACAGGGACTGGATTGGCTGAATAGGCTGTAGTCAGAACACTAGGAGTATCTACAACAAGCCCAGGAGGCTGAGGTGGTGCCGGCGAAGGGACCGCTTCTTGAGAAAAAAGATGACGTTTTTACTGGGAGAAAATTGTAAGTTAAGATCTATTCATTATTCCATGAGTAATTGGCCAGCTACAATCTCTATACTAATGTATTGGGGAATAGAACGTAAATTAGCATTTCGGAACCCATAAAATAGGGTGGACAACTGGGAGACTGGTAACCTATGCTTTAGCAAAGGAGTATATGCACAGGGCGCGGCCGATAAACTGTCGGTTAGACGGATTTCGTGACTTAGAGGTGAATGAAAACTGAAAATTGTGTAATCTAAACAGGGGCTGAAACCTTGTAAATCACCTCAATCCAGCGTTTCGCAACCTGTGAGGCGCCACAACTCTACGTAGGAGGGATGCGCTAGCACATCAAAATAAAAAAACGATAATTACTTATGAAAAATGGTAATTTATGTATTAAAAGCGAAGAGTGATACATTATTGCTTGAGAGTAGTGGTTATTACTCGAAAGCAGCTCTACTTCAGTGGGGCCTGGATGCTTTAACGCCGCACCTGGTAGGAATCCTCAGATCCTCATTGGCACTGAGGTATATTCCAAAAGATTGGAGAGAAGTCAAAGTTGTGTTCATACCAAAACCAGGAAGAATGGACTTTTCTACTTCAAAAGCATATCGACCCATCAGCCTCACATCGTTTTCAATGAAGACCTTGGAGAGGCTGTGCGAACATCTCCTATGAAACGTGTCGCAGAACCATCGGCCGTACCTGGGGAATGTCACCCAGGATTACTGCCTGGATCTACACTGCCATCATCAGACATATGCTAACGTACGGCGCGATTGCCTGGGGAGTTAAAGCAAACCAGCTGACAGTCGTCCGTAAACTGGATCAAATTCAGAGAACAGCATGCCTCAATACAACAGGAGGCATGAGAACCACACCAACCAGAGCGATGGAGGTGATCCTTGTTCTCACTCCCCTTGACATACACATCAGGGAGGTTATTTTGATGATCATGACACGCTTACGCTCTACCGGTATACAACCTGACGTAGGATATGGTAGATTGAGACGTAACCTATGGCGTGAGGCACTCAATGAGGTCCTACTACTGCAGGCAAATACGGACGCAATCTCACCACAATATGCCTTCCACAGGCCCTACAAGGTAATCATTAAATATAACACACAAGACACATCAGAAGAAGGCGCACTCCGCATCTTCACGGATGGCTCTAAAACCAATATGGGCTCAGGATGTGGAATTTACTCCAGATCTCTGAATCTAAACATCAAATGGGTGATGGGCTGTAATGTCAGCGTTGCTCAAACAGAGCTCACTGCTATCTACATCGCCGCAAAAGAGATTACCAAAAGAAACATAGGTAATAAAATTCACATCCTTACGGATAGTGGACAAGCACTACTAGCCCTGAACAGAACACTTATCACATCAGGCCTAGTACTGGAGTGTCACCTGTCCCTGATCGAAGCCTGTAGCAACAACGAAGTCACTCTAGGCTGGATCAAGGGGCACAGTAAATCGAAAGGTAACCACATTGCCAACTAACTAGCCAGGAAAGCAGCCTCCCAAAAACTCTTGGGACCTGGCACTTTCATTGGTCTGTCGGCATCGGCTATGATTGATCTAATAAAGGAACACTTCCTTGATAAGTTTAAGGGTAGATGGGACGATGCAAAAGGTTGGAGGCTTGCCAAGGAACTGCTGCAGTATCCGAACAGCAAAGTAGCCAAAAAATACGTGACTATGAACAGACAGAACCTTCGGACAGCAACGGGTATTCTGACCGGTCACTGCCACCTACGAAAACACCTCTACACACTGGGTCTGTCTGACACTTCACTTTGTAGAGGATGTGAACAGGAAGATGAGACTGTCGAACACATTCTTTGTGAATGTCCGACTCTCTCTCAATTTAGGTTTTCCTTATTCGGCGAGTACAGGCTAACACAAGCCAGCATGAGGGAGCTTACTTCCGGCGACGTTATCGCCTACTTCAAACAAGTAGGCAGGATGACGAGCCAGAAGGAAGTCTGAACCTTGGAAGGATACTCAATGGGCCAATTGTGGCCTAAGTGCTGTGGGGGTCACCCACCCTTCAAATTCTTACAGATACAGATACAGATACTTGAAAGCAATAAGCAATAATGTCACGTTTTTGCTCGTAATACATACATTTTTCCTGCAATACTTTAATTGTAACTATTAAAAACAAAATATATATAAAGTAGAATCCATAAAAACTTTTAAAATCTGTCAGTTTAAATATGTCAATCCAAATATGTTTTAAACTTTTATATCTGTCACTGGCAACGTGCGTTTTG
Source organism: Galerucella calmariensis (assembly GCA_910591675.1). NCBI lineage: Eukaryota > Metazoa > Arthropoda > Insecta > Coleoptera > Chrysomelidae > Galerucella > Galerucella calmariensis. The sequence goes on from CAJUYG010001124.1 coordinate 144,161, forward strand.
CCATTTTTTATGCTCGGTGAGCGTGAAGTAACTCTCCCCAAGAAACGTCAACTTTTCGTTGTGAATGGCAAGCGAAAAAGCCTACTTTCCAATGTGATTGTAGTTAAAATTTATTTCCATCCACAGGAATAAAATCAAAATGAAATTCATCTCTACATTAGAAGAAAGTGAGAAAGTAGAACACATTTTCAAACTAATACACTTTTTATAAGTATATTGAAAATGTGATTGTACCTCACTTACTCACTGATAAATGCCGAATGAAAATAATGATAATAATAAACCCATTGGCACTTCAGTTACAACCATCGCTAGAACAATATAGGGACCAGTACCCATTTCCTTGGAGACCAGAGCCTGTGGATCATGCAATGGGTCCAGACATATTGCGGAGATTTTAGTTCAACAAGTGCTTGTACACTTTGTAATCTTCCAGACATTGCACGAGCTCCATCGGTGCATATTCCAACGCAATTCTTCCACTCTATGTTCGCTTTATTAATGAAATCATTTGAAATATCAAACAAATCGAGTGGTGTTGCTTTGAGTTCTATTGGTTTGTAGGAAATTAGCTCTTCTACTGCCGACATATCATAACAAAATCGGACATAGGCAATTTATTATATAAGCGACATATTCCTATCTGTTGTCTCGTCAAGTTGAATCAAAAGCAATTTGTAACGCCTAGAGTCTAGGGATAAGAATTGGATTCTAAATTTTTAACGTATAATATTCGTCGTGATTTAGTATTATACAAAAAAGAAAGGTAGGAAGGGCCATTAAAATTGTTATTGAGAATTGGGCCCCGAATACTGAAAGGTTGTGAAACTCTGCCTAACTGATTTAATTTCCTTTATCTGGAGCTTCCTGGATAAATTTTCCAATATTTTCCTTCGTTAAAATCTCATATTACTTTGCCTATAATAATATAAGAAAGTTTCCTATCGCATCATGTTAGAATACCATACTTCATTTCACTCATTCAACTTTTTTTGGCTAACCACTTATCCCTGTTCCCACGTATATACTTATATTCTGTTTAATCTGTAACTGCTTCTTTTGTTGTTGTTTCTCAATACGTCTTGTCTTACGATGTCCGAAATCGTCACATTTTATTTAATATCCTCTTGTGACAATTTCCCGTATGAGGCGTAGTGGATGTAAGTAATAAGTACTTCAAAAAATTTGGAAAAAACGAAGCTCATGCTATTTTACTAAATAAGTGTATAATAAGATTTAATAATAGGCTGGTTAATAATAGTAGTAGGATTCCGGAAATTGCCAGTTTCCACTTTTGACTTTGTTAAGTTATACGAAATAAAAAAAACTACAATACTTCATCAAATTGAAAATACAACAACTGAGATTTAAGAAAATGTGACTTTTGATAACCTGAGACCCGAAAATAATCTGATATCAATCTCAACTCTACTCGTATATTTGAAGAGAGTAAAATACGAGTATTTAAAAAATATTATCCTTTTAGGTATCCTATGTTTGTGTGTTCCACTGTTCATTTTGTTCATGTCCGTGAAACTGAATTAAACTGTAAGTACCGAGAACATTGTTTGTATATTCAGTAATCTAGAGGTCAAGCATTTAAAACGTAAACTTATCCTTGGAGAATGTGATTTACAGTGTTTTATTCCAAAAGTGAATCACATGGACTCTTTTATTGGACAGAAAATATAAAAGTGGACTTGAAAAATATGTTATTAGTTACATTCTTACAATCGTTAAATAAGTATTAAGATGAATACTGCTTTCTTCAGTATATTTTTGTTGACTCTAGCTGTATGTGCTATAAGTTCTCCGATTGGTTCCGTTAATGAACCAGATGTTCTACTAGAGGAGCCCGAGATTCCACAAAGAGGTAAGGACCTATAAAATTTTGCCATACTTTGTGATATTTAGATATCCTGAGAAATACCAAAAAAGTTGTTTATAAAAATAACAGCAAGCCTTAAGCTTCATATGTCAAAATTCGGGAAAATGTTCCATATCTCGGTGACAGATCAAAGTTATGGTTTTTTGAATAGAAACCCTATATTCTACTGTGAGACTGAAATCCTTTTCACTTCTCCATCACAACGATATAAGGCTGTTATATGTTATACAGGGTATTTGAGAAATTATAACCAATTTTCCTTAAAAGTCGTAAGATATTCAACGCTCTGTATAATTGATTGGAAGTGAGTGAATAAATGGATAGATAGATAGTTTTATTGTGTCTAAGTTAAATATTTTCACAAGGGCTCGGTACAAATTTTTTTAAAGAGGAATTAACATAATTAGAGATAAATTATCATGATATAGATATAGATAATATAAAAACCCGAATATAAAATATCTGTGTACTTCATGGTAATGCCAATCATTCACCATGTGAAAATGCTCGCAGCTTCGATATACTATCAATGCTATGAGCTAATTTAGTAAGTTCAAAGAATCCATTTTGTGTATTATAAATATTAAGATAGTGTACTAGGTCATCAATATTATGAACATTCTGAAAAAAACTATTTTCTCTTAGAGGACTGTAAATAGGACATTCAAAAAGGATATGATGTAATGACTTCGGGGAATCCATATTGCAGACAGTACAATCAAATTCTCAGTGCTGTTAATTATATTAAAATTTCCTTTAAAGGACAATTTTAAAAATGTTTCACTACAGGTTCTAAGTTACGCTGTTATTCTGGTTATATAAATGTGTGCGGGTATTTGCAAATAATTGTTATTGGTAATTGGCAATTGGTAAGTGTGAGTATAGTAAAGAGTAACCAGAAGCAACCTTTTTGATTATGTCACTATCAAGCAGTCGTTTCCGAAATCTGTCTAGAATAAGTCTATCTGAAATGCGTACATTTGTACTCAAATAATTTTCCCATAGACCCTCACATTGCGCATAAATAAACAATTCTTCAAGTTACGTCACTCAATTAAACTCTTAATTATTATCAGATGCTAACTGAGCAAGTCGATTGAAGCAAACTTTTGAAAGTCTTGAAGAGTCCATTCCTTTGAGTTTGTTTATCCAAAGTAAGGCATGTTTGAAAACAACCATTGACAAATGATCAGAGCATGTTTCCAAACGAGAATAATAATTAACTGAAGCGAAGATAATCATTGAAACATAAATACAAATGATTTTGATAACATTCATTCAATCAAATACATGGTGAGTCAAAACTCAGCTACATTATTTTCTCAGTAATTTTGAATGGATCTCTCTGTAGTTTATTCATTGTCTAAGAGTATTATAACATTCTTCTATTTTTATCAAGCATTTCCCATACCATAAATCATAAGTTTTATACGAGACGTTGAACGATTTACACGGAGAATTGGTTATGACTTTTTAAATAACTCGTATAGCATATCACAACCTTGTATTATTGCGATGTAGAAGTGGAGCGAATTCCAGTTTGACAATGAAATATAGGGTGCTCCATTTAAAAAATCAAAACTTTGATTTGGCATAGAATTATGGAACTTTCAAACATGGTATCTAATTTTGAAATATAAAAAGCTTAAAGCCATCGACAACTTTTATGCATAACTTTTTTGGGTATCTTCCATAATAGACCTACTGAGCTTCCTCGCACTAAGCGATCACCCTGTATATTGGCTTTGTTTGTGAGCTACACATCTCAGAGTGCTTCTGTCGATATAATCTTTCTTACGACAACTGCTCCAAGTCTTCGTTATTGAAAGGAAAGTAGCTATCAGGAACCTGAGTTTTATAGATGGACTTCATTTTTTTTGTATTTCCAGATGCTGATAGTCATCTTAGAGTGAAAAGATTTACTTGTGACGTTTTGAGTGTTGAAGCTAAAGGAGTTAAATTGAATGATGCCGCTTGTGCTATACATTGCTTAACCCTTGGAAAAAGGGGAGGATGGTGCGACAATCACAGAGTTTGTAATTGCAGAAAATAATTATCAAATGTTAAGAAACTGATGGGAATATACGATTTTCATATTATATAATTCAAATGTGCTTTTTATCCCCACTAAAACATTAGTTTTCACTATCGACAGAAAAGTATGGATAGCTACGAAGCTCATAATATACTGTGTTATTTAGAAGATGCGACATAGGGATTCCTGTACAAAACTGTCAAACGCGAGCTAACTTTTCACCCAATAGCGTCCATGAACTATAATAACAGATATGGAAAGGTCGTTGAAAAATAAGCTCAAATTCACTCTTAATTATCTTAAAGTCGTTCTGGTTCGATAAAAAAAAGGATAGTGATGTTTAACATTCTCTTCATTCTTATACCATTTTCGTATAATATTAATCGATTAGGCGATGGCTAACTTGGTAGTGCACGGTATTATTTAAAAGTTCAACCCTTCAACGGTTTTTGGTACATTTATGTACCACTCGCTATCACACGCCGTCTAGTATTTACTCTACAATGGAACATCAACCTAAAGTTGCGTTTCTATATTCTGAACGTTTTCTGATAGTGAACCTCGGCATTTTGTGGCGCCACCGAGAATGGATCATCTGTTTAGCTGTCAAAATAAGGTACGTATAGGTACCAGTGAATATTTGAGAGCAAGACCGCCGGTTTATACCAACTTTGTGAGTTTTTATATTGTTTATGTGAGAAATATCACATATATCAGAAAATATCACTTGGAGATGTAAGTATCATATTGTTTACATACCTTATTTATAAATTCTACTTATGATTTGATCACAAGTTCGTTTTCTACCACTTATTGTACGTTTTTAGTGTACAGGTTAGAAATAGCGCGAAAACGTCGTCCATTGTTTTTACTTCTACTTCAAATATCAGGCCAGTGTTACGTTCTGTTGATGAAATTTACTAAAGAATCCATATTATATTTCTTCCTATGTTTGTCAAATAGAGTGTTGGTTTATTGGCTACGATAATTTTTTCATTTCAAAATATGGTACAGATATGAACCAGAGAACATATCGTGTTTGTGAAAAAAATATTGTTGAGTTCATTTGGAATCAATAGTCAGGTTACAGACTAGATAATAATGTCTTTCCAGATATTTTATTAGATTTGAGTGCTCGGAATGCTCCTAATTATTTGTTTATAAATTTTTTAATTGTTATGTTATGTTTGTTTTTGTTTTGTTCATTCAGTTTTTTTATTTTTTAAGTTGATATGAATAAATTTCTCGATAATTTGCAGTTTTTATAGTCACATTCATTGAATTAAGTAAATATGATACACACAATTTTTAATTGCAGGAACGCTCTCAGGTACAAATATGTACCACCCAAAATCTTCCAATCTAAATGTCAAAATGACATTTTCTCAATATATTTTGTTTAACTATTGCCCTATTAGTTAATATAACCTAATAGGTTAACTCTAACTAGGTCCCCAGAGTTCTGCCCGTTAAAGGGTTAACCTGAAGTATAAAGGTTCGCTACGCCGCTGAGATAAGTTTGCTTTATTTCAAATTAAATGTTTTTCAGACAAAAATTGTGAAAAGGAACTAGAAACAAAATGAAAAAAAATTCTTCTTAGCGGCGAAGCGAACCGCCATACTTCAGGTTCAACTTTTAAATAATACCGTGCACTACCACGTTAGCCATTGGCTGATCGATTAAGATCATCCGAAAGTGGCATGGAAATGGTGTTCGACTTTGTTAAACATATCCTTTTTTCTTATTAAACCAGAACGAGTTTAAAAAAATTAAAAGTGCATACTTCTGAGCTTATTTCTTAACGAGCTTTCCAAATCTATTATTATTTTTCATGAAGGCTATTTGGTAAGAAAGTTAGGTCTCGTTTGACTGTTTTGTACAAGAATTCCTATGTCGCATCTTATAAATAACACAGTGTATAATCTCTTGGATAAAATTGGAGAAAGAACTCATGAAATACTACGGAATGCTGTAATGTTACATTAATGTACACAAAATCATCCATTTTTGAACCCTATTATTTTCTATCAATAGACGATTGTGGTATAGACAACCAAACATAATAATATTTTCTCGTGCAACCGGACGCAAAACAAGCATTTTGCAGCCGCAACAGAGGCCGCAAAATGATATTTTGCGGCCGTTACCCAGAGAATGATATTTTGCGGCCGTTACCCAGAGTGACGGCCGACAAAAATTTTTACGGCCGTTCCCATAGTGACTGCCGGCAAACTAAACACCACTACAGCATTTGACATTTCTGAAATATGACAATAAGAATGTATTTCGAACCAAAAACTAACTGTCTTTTCTAAAGAGACATAATGTTTATTGAAATTATGTAATTTTCACGGTTGCTCGAAAAATATTGTGTATACTATGGCCGCGAAATGTTTTCGCGACCTCGAGATTATCTTGCCTCGGCCGGTGCGGCCTCGGCGATAATCTCTCTCTCGGAACGCGAAAAAGCATTTTGCGGCCTTAGTATACAAATAACTATTGAATAAACCTAAAATTGACTTATAGTATAGAGTGCTTCTAGTTTTGGCTTGTCTGTCGTTTTCATTATATTAGTCCATAGAAGTTTGATGATTATTAGTGTTATGACATGAAAAAAAACAAAAAAAATTCAACACATGATTTGTTTTTCACAGTACTCACTTCCCAAGTAGCAATTTAAATTCTATAAGGTTTGTATAAACAGCTACAAGATATGTCTTATAGGATACTTAAATTCTTATAACGGTCTACAAAACAATTATATGATTCCTATACAACTGAAAGGGGCCCATTTTTATACAACTGTTTGCTTGTATAACATTTCTATCAAAAGTTTATACCACCCTTATATGACAGTTCCATAATCATTTATACAGCTATTATAAAATGATTTAATAGTGTGTCTCATGTAGTCACATCTATAAAATGGGATTGAAGCGGCACTATGGAGGTCTCACAAAATGGTTGTATAATGCAATATATTTTTTTATAATGCTGTTATTTCGAGCACAATGGGAACATTTTGTCATCTAGCAGTTTATAAGAGCATTCCATTTTTTAGTGAAGAATATCAGAACCAAATTATATTTCAACTTGAACGTGCATCATACATTTCATTTGTAGAAATGGAGATTTATTAAACCGACTTGGGCCGCTTGGGCGGACATCGATAGTAAAAATTATAATTTCATTTTGATGGTTTGATAGCACAAATTTTGATGCGCCGCAAATTTTACTGATAGATTATAGGTATATATTTGGCAAAAAATGGAGCGCTTTAATGCTGGTTAAGTTTCCAGTAGATACTTGAAAAAAATAATGAAATAGAATATCCTTGAATCCTTTTTTATGACTTTAATAGTTTATCACTTCATATAGATATTCTTTCACAATATAATTCTCTAAAAAATGATAAAGTCACATTTTTCAATATAGTTTCCAACTCAATTGCTCATAATAGCGGCGAAAGCGGTACAAGAATTGTTTATTTAGACATGGCGATTTATAAAGCAACAATTTCATCACAAAGAAATGCCTTAAGCAATATTTTATTGTCAAATGAAACGGTATACGATAACTGTTTCATAACGGAGAATATTTAGGCACTATATACAACTAAAAAATGTTTTATAATGCAACGCAATTGAATGATATACAATATTTATTATACAACATTATACAGCTTCAATAAGACAAGCTTAAGTAACTATTTTATAATGTTATAGCTGTTAGTTATATAGTATATTATAGAACTCCTATATAATAGGTATAAAAGTCTTATTAAATGATATTTTTGATATTGTATAAACTGGCTCATAAGGTATTATATCATTTTGAAAGAAATGATCGTATAATGCGTTATAGCATGCATATATTGTAAATGTCACTATAGTATCATTAAATACAACAATTTTCTTTAAAAAACAAAATTATCGCAACAAAAGGCTCAATAGAGATAAAAAAATCCTTAAAACAACGCTATTTGACTATTATACAACAATTCAGTCCTCTAAGAATTTCATTTTGCTAGTTGGGCTATGAAATGAATAAGTATTTCAAGTTTTTGGATATTGGAGAAGAATTTTCCAGCTGTAAATTTGACAAAAAAGAGTAATTAACAGTCTCAAACATCAACATATAGGCATATCTAGATTGTTCATGCTCTTGTTGGGAGACCGGTCAGTTGGACCAGGAGTACCTGCATTAATCCTTTTTTGAAAAAGGTCAAGTTAAGCCTATCCTTCAGGTCGACCAGGATAAAATTTTATTTTCTAATAGATTTAATGGATTTCTTCAATTATTTACTGTTCATGCTTTTAAAAATGGCTATTATATAGATACCTGTCGCGTTTTGCTTATTACCAAACAAGAACAGCTCAAGGTATTTAAAATTATTCCAACTGTTAAATGAAAATGTGAAGCTTTGGTTCTGATATTTAAACCTTAAACAGTCATTGTTGATTTTGAACAGGCAATTCATAACGCTTGTTCAATAATGTGGCCGAATATAAAAATTATAGAATGTAGATTCCATTTGTGCCAATCGTGGTATCCTAAAATTCAAAATGTGGGCTCAGTCACAGAATATAGGAACAAAAACTCAGAGATAGGCAATTTCCTTCAAATATTTTTTGGACTTCCATTTTTAGACCCCCATGAAGCAGGAAACTTTTTTCTGAAGAAATTCATTCAATAATGTCCAGTAATCCGACTCTATCAAAATTTTGCGATTATATCGTGGAAACTCATAAGTATCGATGAAGAAAGTAATTTTCCCCCAAGTATGTGGGCTTGTACTACAGATAGTATGTACAGGACCACAAACGCGTGTGAATCATTTCATTCTCATTTCAATGCTAATTTTTATACCCAGTTCTCACCCAAGTTTGTTTAATTTTATAAATATTTTGAAGCAGAAACATCTAAATCCGCTCGAAGAGCGGTCGTGGTCCAACTGATCTTAAATACTTAAAATAGGGTACTTAAAACAGGTACCTGGCCCGTCCGAAATTCAGGAGAGTTGAACTTTGTATATATAGGATCTTATAATGCAATTGTGAAGTGGATAAAAATTATTTTCAATGTAAATAAGTCTACTTAGTGGTGAAATCAATTATTGAAGTGGGACAATGGTATGTATTTATTTTGGGTGACATTAACTGAGACCTAAAAGCTTTATTGTGCGCCTCACTTCCACTTAGTTTCTGAGGAGAGTCTTAGAGATTAGTAGCTTCTTCAGTCTTTTTTCCCAGGGTAGTTTCAGGATATTTGAGGCTCCAGAGTAGGAAAATTTCCCTGTGCTGTGCCCTAGGATTCTAAATTGCTGTGCAATTCGCAAGTATGTGGATGGGGAACAATGGTAGCGAGTGTGACCTCTTTTCCGGATCACAGCACTCATGTCGTTAGAATTTGGCAAATGATTACGTTTTCAAGTTCTCACGGGCTTCATAAATTAAGTGCCTATTTAACCTTCAACATTATTCAGGAGTTGCTCGATTGGATTTAGAACCTCTTGTTCTTCTGTAAACAGCAAAAATATTTTGTTTTGTACCAAATATCTCGACATCGATGATTTTCATTGAAATACAAATTATTAAAGTATTCAATACAAAATATGAATGCCGACTAATGGAAAATTAGAATAAGCAATATATACATTAACATATAAATGATGGTTAAATTGCATTATTATTGAAATATATCAAAGCTCATTTAAAATATTCAGGAATTATAATGATTTTATTAATGACATAATATATAGGCTTTAAATACTAGTACTAAATTGAATATAACAAACATTTTAAAGTCAAAATGCATCAACCGCTGACAGTTATTCTGTTCGGATGTAGAGCTCTAGACATAATTGTTATTCTGTTTGGATGTAGAGCACTAGACATAATTGATTCATATTAACAGATATAACCATTATGCGATAGCGTTTTTGAAGGATTGTTATTCTTTTAATTTATTTCCAAGCTTCCCAAATTTTAACCACTTTTTAATTTGAGAAAGGGACTTTCCCAGGGCTTTTGACAGAGTTAACTATGATCTTCTGATATATAAACTTGATTCACATGGAACCCCAGTAATTGAAAAGCTTCTCAAATGAAAACTCCACAGGTACGAGTGAATCATTTTAATTCACGTGCATTTTCTGTTATTTCGGTAGTATCTCAGGGATTTCACCAGAATCCATTACTTCTTGATCTCTCAATCAACGATATCACCCACTGTTCTCATGACCTCATCGCCCTTTTATTTGCAGATGACTTGAAATTATTAAAAATTGTCAAACTGGCCATTCTCACAAGTAGCTTCGTTTAACCTGTCCATATGATTCCCATTCAATAGCATCGATCTTAATACCAGTAAATGTAATGTAATTAACTTTCACCGCATATATCAGCAGTCGCTCTAAGTTCATCTATTAACCAGGACGAGTAATTTGAAGAGCCTCACTCACACTACTAGGAATTACCAGATTAGTTACTAAAGGGTGTGTTCCGAAAAAGAAGTTAACAGTCGTGTTCCAAATCTATCAAATATGCTCTGATTGATGAAGAAATCAGCCACGCATAGTCATAATTCGATTTCTCGTCTGTCTGGTGAATTATTCAGATGTTTAAACCTACAACTTTTTCCTGTTCCGTATTTGAAGTTTCTAATTCATTTATGAAATCAAACAATTTTATTTTGTTAAATCTACATTGTATTTAAACATAAAGTGACGCGTTTCGCTAACACAGTAGCTTTTTCTAAAGAAAACGAAATAATCATACGTCACAATCGATGACGCACACCAAGAAGGGTATTATTTCAACCATACTCACCTGGCTATATGCACCAACAGACATTGAATTACACCTCTAAGTTAAATGGGGTCGGTATGATCTACAAGATTTAACCAATCATTCTAGTTTGCAATTGGGGGGAACAGTATCACTTGTACACCGGCTTCGGCGTATTTGTGCCTCATCTGTAGAAGATATTCTGCGTCAGGGAGCTCAGAGAGTTTCCCGGACGCATTTAGGCAAAACGTACCACATATTAACCATTGCTCTAAAATCTGCCATGCTGATTGGTCCGCGACTAAACGCGGTACGTTTTGTCTAGATAGGGTCGAAAGCAGGTACGGATTGCCCTCGTATTAGAATCTATTTACGCATTTCATGCCTGTTATTGTGTTAGCTGATTAGCGCAGTTGGTAGAGTATTGGACTTGTAACTCAGAGGTCGTAGGTTCGAAACCGGGTTAGGTGCTTGGTTTTTTTGTTTTTTCTTTAAGTTTTTTATTTCTTATTTACTGATATTTCTATACATAGTTACACTTCGATCAACCGGGTTTGGGCCTAGGTTTTCTTGTTTTTTCTTAGTTTCATATTTCCGATATTTACCTATTTATTTCAATATTGGGTTAGGTGCTGTGAGGGCAATCTGTTCCTGCTTTCGACCCTATCTAGACAAAAAGTACTGCGTTTAGTCGCGGACCAATTAGCACGGCAGATTTTAGTCGCGGACCAATCAGCACGGCAGATTTCAGAGCAATGGTTAATATGTGGTACGTTTTGCCCAAATGCGTCCCGGACTGATGAGGACACTGTAATAAAAATCAATACATATTCCCAAAGTAGTAGAAGAAAGTCGTGTACTAGTGAGAGCAGCGACATCCTCTTAGTTGTTTCTTCTTAAGTGAACGGAAGTTGTTTTTTGGAAAATATTTGTCGAAAACTTGGTAAAGCATTTCAAAATATCATCTATTAAATCTATTATTCTTTGATACCCATAAAATTGTTCTCTACACATCGCTTTGTGTGAGATATACTATAGTTAACAGTGAGTTTGAGAACTTTTATCTTAAATTATGTGCGACTGGAATACAGCAACTTCCAAAACTTCGAGACGATAACTCAAAAGTGATATATGTCCTATTGTAATCACCGCTTTGCAGTTCTTTTCCCAAAGTGTCTAACTTAAACTAAATCCTGAAAGCTACTTAGTAGGGGATTTTGAAACAAGGGCGAATTTACTTTGACACACAATGTATTCAAGGACCCAGGACTCTATAAAGTGCTAAGTACAAAATTTTAACTCAATAAAATTTTTGTTGTGTCAAATAGTAGTTGGTTTACGATGGAAAAATAAATCGTTAAGCTCAGTAATCTCTGTTTTTGTTGATTACAGAGAATTCACTCAACTATTCTCTGTATAATATCTTACCAGCAGAAATGAAATCTTTAAGTTTGAATAAATTTAAGAGGAGTTTAAAAACGTATTTACTTGGGTTTTGTTTTTACTCTGTGAACGAATATACATTGAGAATTGTCAGAATATCTAGAAAATTTTTAAAATGTATTCATGCTCATTGGACATTCCTCCCTTTCTGAATATATTCTTTATCACTTGTTTTTTAACCTTAATTGATATTATTATGTGTTATGTGTTTTTATTTTTATTAATATGTCAATTGTTGTACTTTCTACATTTTACATTTTGTATTTCTGACTTGCTACAAACATTGTAAAAACATGTAATGTAGTCAAATAAATCTATCTATCTATCTATCTATCTATCTATCTATCTATCTATTACTTAACAGTAAAGCTTGGTATAATTCATACGAGCTTACACTATAAGTATTTATATTGAAAAATATACACACGATTTTCATGGGAATTGATGTATAGTGGATCAAAAGCTATAACGTATTTGTAAAAGATATTTTGACAGATATGACAGTTACGGTTGTACCGGAAGTAAGCAATAACTTTGATATTCAAAGTAAATAGCCCTGATATTATTAACTTCTCAGAATCTACATTAAATATCAATGTTTCAAAATGTAGAGCATCCCATATCTGGAATTTATACTTTTTGGGACTTTTTAATGAAAAATTGATGGGTGTAGATCTTTTCAGATGAGAGTTAGTTGAGAGCCTATATTCTTGAATGGCATAGTCATTTACATTTCAAGTTACTTAATTGAGAAATAATAACAAAGTGTTTTTGTTGGACAGAAAAATATTAAAATTAACAAAAGGTGCTATTCACTATGGAAATAAACAAACTAAGATAGATGTGAGACCGTTACGATCAACTGGATAGATATTATTGCTGGCTCGTGAATAAGCTTCAGCAAATGTTGATACAATTGATGGTTTTATATGACGCCATTTTGCGGTGGATCGATTGTGCTATCTAGCGGCACGTGTTGAAAGTAGGTATAAGGTAGAAAACTAGGAAATCAGAAACTGTAATTAGTGTACAGCTATCTACTTTTAACTCACTTAATAATGTCAATGTTGCCATATTTCAATTATAAACTAACTAGATATTTCAGAGTTCCTGTAAAAAACCAAGACGCACACCTTAAATATCTTTTTGGTATTATGAATATTATGTTTTCGTGTACATTTTAAAATTATTAAGTTTATACATAATATATACCTATTAGAAAAAAAGGTTTCTCACAATAATTGTGTACTTTATTTGTTTTAAGTTAAAAATATATATATATATATATATATATATATATATATATATATATATATA